>VCJN01002648.1:0-76409 GCA_006384855.1 Tetraselmis striata
CGCGCCCCCTCACCTGCGCAGTCCAAACCGCGCCGCGGCGAGAAATGACACCCAGCGGTCAGGGCGGCAGGAACCCACAACCGCCGGCCTACGGCTGCCCGGTCACTTATAGAAAGCCTGACACCGATTCAGCAAGCATGCAACCCGTCAATAAGAACATGCGTAGACAATTTCGCTGTATTTTTGTCTATATTTGACCTCTGGCAGGCAGGGCAGGTGCTTCTTCCCAGCGTTATTGTTAACCGCATCGGCACCCGTAGCTGAAAGTTGAGATGATCACTCAGGGTCTGTGGGAAGGTTACGAGTCATTGCGTAATTGGCGGCGAGGCACTCCCTGAGAAACACACGAAGGGAGGTCACTGCGAGTGGCAGAGATTACGACATCAGAAGAATAGAGGGCAATGATTGCACCCGTGCCGCTTGCATATCTAGCACCTGGTGGTAAAGGAAGTATTACGTGTCTGTCGAGACGGCTGCCCCATAACTGCTTTGGCCACCAACATGCCCCTCCCCAGTGATGGTCTTCCCCCCTTCCGCGATGTGCCTCTCCTCATCAGGCCCCAGTCTCAGCAACCATAGGTAACCTCTTATATAGGGTGTATGATCTGACACCCATGCTCCGCGCCGATACCCACTCTAGTACCTCGTACCGGTCTCGCGGGTGGGGCCCACCTCGCCCCAGGATGCGCCCCGCCACCTCCGCTCCCAGCACAATCATGCGAACAGATGGGCTGATCACGCAGAAGGGCCGTCGAGATAGGTGTGTGTGTGTGTGTGTGTGTGTGTGTGTGTGTGGTGCGACACTGGGCCCAATGATGGCGCTTGGGACACTATCCTCAGCTGTTGCATTGAGGGACTTTCTGTGAGGGCATAGGTGCCCCTTTTTCCGGCCGAGTTCTGGGAGGTTGTCCAGTAAGCTCCCCCCCCCCCCCCCCCCCTTGCGAATTGGTTCCCCTCATCAGGCGCCAAGCTTCTGTACGGCGGCAAGCCGCTCACCGACCACTCCATCCCTGAATCTACGGCGCCATCGAGCCCACGCCGTCTTTGTGCCGCTCAAGGAGGCGCTCAAGCCGGAGTTCTGGCCCACCGTCACCACCGAGGTGTTCGCGCCCATGCAGGTGGGACGCGGCAGACCAAACACCCCCCCCTCCCTCCTCGTCCTCCTCCTCCCACCCAGCCCCCCTGCTCGAGTGCTGCAAACCACTCCGTTGTGTCAATACAGGCATAACATGAGATGGGGCGAGGATTAACCGCATCCATCCGGTATGCCTCAGCGTGTCACCTTAACATGGGGTGTGTCGGGGGAAGCCACAACAGGAATACAGCGGTCTACTGCGGGTGCCGATTCACCTAATATGACAATTACCCAATCAGCGTTAGTACCGTGGGGTTGCATGCACTATGTACGGTCATTTGCTATAACGTCAGTTGGATTTGACCTCTAATAAGTACGGCAGGTTCCTATTTGCAGTGCTCTTGTCACTGTATGCGACGAGGTCAGTGTTTTCTCTTTGCAATCGCTTGAATTGGGTTTTGAGAGAGTTTTGATGTATAGTATAGGTTGCTCCCCCCCCCCCCCCCCCCCCCTGCCCGCCTGTGCTCCTGCCCCCCCTACATGTGTCTATGACACTGAGCTTCATTGGGATCATACAGCGCTAGTGGTGCGGGCATCAACCATTTAAAACGGTTCTATTGTTTTTTACCTCGGCTCTACGGGCTCGGTTTTACGCGCTTCACAAACATACCGTGAAATCCAAGGAAATCCAGTAATCGGATACCTAGTGCCTCCTGGGCACGCTATAAGTAAAGTTCGCCCAGTTCGCCCCGGGTCATCAGCCCAAGCCGCCCTTGACATCTCATGGCGCCCACTGCAGTCGCAGGCCTGGCATAGCCGTTAGACCATCGCCTCATTCCAACCCCAAGGGGTTAAATGCACCAACCCGCGACGCGCCCCGTCGTGATCGAACCGCGGACCTCTCGCGTGAGAGACCACCGCTCTACCGAGGCCTGTCTTGCACGCTGCCTTTCTGCGCGCCGGCACCTGTACGTACACGCTGCGAGCAACTTCTGAGTACATTGATCACCATTATGACAATGGGAAGAGGAAGCGGGTACGAGCACACGTCACGGGGATTATTAGGCCACCGAGGCGCCGACTTGCTGCTCCAGTGGCTGGCTATTGACCACCGATTCGGGCCCATAATTGCGACGCATCGAGAGACGCCTGCATGTGATCATCATGCTTCACCATGCCGAGGGCCCTGATCGGAAGCGGTGTTGCTTGCCTCTGCGGCGCGCTCGAGGCCCTCTGCGGGTGGGTAACCTGACTCGGGGGACCCGCTCTGTGCTTGAAGGTGGTCACCGAGGTACGCGGCGGGCGAGACGCACCTGGTGCTGGAGGCGTGCGAGCGCATGGAGAACCACCTCACCGCGGCGGTCGTCTCCAACGACCGTGCAGTTCCGCAACCACGTCCTGGCCAACACCATCAACGGCACCACCTACATGGGCATCCGCGCCCGCACCAACCGGGCGCGCCGCAGAACCACTGGTTCGGGCCCGCGGGCGACCCGCGCGGCGCGGGCATCGGCACGCCCGAGGCCATCAAGCTGGTGTGGTCCTGCCACCGCGAGATCATCGAGGACTCGGGCCCCGTGCCGCCCGACCACCCCATGACGCAGTCCTAAAGGGGGAAGCGGCCGGCCCGAAGCCCCCCCCCCCCCCCCCCCCCTTCCATCAGCTTTTGAATCCGTGACATAGGGCTGCGCTAATCACCCAGCGCGATCTAAAAGACCCCAGTCCAGCCAAAACCTCCAACTGCAACAGGCAGTTCTCCACCAGCACGGAAGGCTGCAGCCAACTTGCGTAAACGGGAAGTCTACAAGCACCACGCAAAGCATTACACCAAGCTCTCTTTCTTGCCTGAGTGGTCCCAATCCCTACACGGGTGGGTTCTATGTATGTATGGGTGGTTGAATGCGAGATGGCAACGATGAAACTAGTCGCTAAGCTCCTCAGATGCAAGCAGCAGCAGCATACATGAATCAAATGTGTGTGTTTATGACTGCGAGCGAGGGACGCCCTGGCGAGGGGGGGGGTTTAAGTGGGAGGATGAGGATGGTAGTGCTGGAAGGACCGAACATGCCGGCATATATACATGTACATGCAATAATCATCCAGCCTCGACTACATCGATATTACGTGCAATCACAATATGTTGTTGCCCGTGATGTAAACCAGCAGAATCGATACATAGGGCTTGTTCCATACCACAAATGACCTAATTTCAATGCCCTACGCTTCTGGTGGATTGTTATCATACCAATAACGGCGCTGTGGTATGGGCTCGGGGGCGGTGGTGTTGGCCAAGCCTATGCATGCAAGTGATGCATGGCGCAGTTTGTGGTTTTGATCTTGTCAATGAGCGCTTGCGCCAGGAGCTTTGCTTTTTGCCTAAATGAAAGTGTTGCGCATGGCAATCGCGGTGGCTCGCGCCATCGCTGCATTTCCCCCAATCTGCTAGACGACCGTGAGCAACACGCTTGTACGGCCCCAGTGCTGTAGCCGCGCATCATGCTAGGCATGTCGATGATTGAGTTCGCAAATGACCCCATACTTATGTGGAAAGGTATATGTCACTATCAGTTACTTCTTTCATACATAGGACGACATATCAGTTAGTTATTTCATATGTAATGCCCCGTAGTATTTTATATAGAGCAACATATGTATATATAGAGCAACATATGCTCATACCAATGTGTATATATACTTCCACACTACTTGCCTGCCTGCTTGCTCACTACCTGCTGCTAGTATATTTATTCGTAGCACTCTAGCAGCCAGCGAGGTTTCCTCTTTCTACTTTCGTTATCCGAGCTTAATATTGGACGACGGCGATAATAGCAATGTCAAATGATTTATGGTGCAAGATACTTTTCAGACTGCACTTCTGTAGCAGTACAGCGACCGCCAAAGAGTGCTCGTACAGCGACCTCTATATACTATGTCACATACGTATAGCTGCTGGAGTGCTGGGCATTTATTAATTGGCAATAAAAACAGCGATATTCACCAAAAAATCAATAGTAGCACAGCAGTAGTAATACACCGCACCAGCGCTGGCACGCGCTGCCCTGAGGCCCCTACGCCATGATCGCGCAACGCTACTACCCCATAACATGAACGCAGTGCTAGGCCTGTAACACATGTCATCATTCACCGTGGCGGTGCCATGTACAGAGGCAGCGATATTTACTCAGGCAGTGTCACACTAGTCATTATCCGCCGCCGCCCCTCATACAGGTTGTTTAGTCCGGAGGCCAGGATGCCGTCGTCCTTGCAAGCTGGGTACTAGTCGTGTTTAGCTTGCCACCTCGATGCAGCTCGACAAAAGTGGCGATCACTCACACGCTCAGCTTGGATCGCTTGTTCTGGTTTACGTACTCGCACAAGGCGCCTAGGCTGACAGGCGCTTGGGCGAACAAGCGGACGGGGCGCAAGCATCCTGCTGGCTTTACCCGGCCTGCACTGGTAGTCATGGTGAGACGTGGGAATATGGCTGATGTATATTGGCCAGTGGCAGGGCTCATAGTTTCACAGGACGGGCATGAGCATGAGCGGCGGTGCGCGGGCGCAGGGCCGAGGGACACCCTTGCCGTCGCATGCGGCAACGCATCGACAGCCATCTTTTGCATGTGTGGCATCGATCAGCCCGCGGTGTCAGGATGGCCCTCACTTCCAGAGCCGAAGAAAGCCGAGTTAAATTATGGGAGCCTCAACTTCCGCCTCGCTGCACACAACAAAAGCGCAACAACCTATCGATCAACGGCCTTCAGCCCGCAACATGCCCATTGCTCACCGGGGTTCTAACCACCGGCAATAAAAATCCCCGAGCGCAGCATTCGCCTCTTCATGTAGAGAGGTCCAGGCGAAATGCAAACATGACACAGCTTTACTGCTGCCGGTTCAGGAGGTGCAGCCGCCGACCTCACGGCCGCTGACCTCACCGCTGAGCTCACGCCTTTCCGGCGGCCGCCGGGGCCTCGTTGTCCAGCAGCTTGGCCCTCTCGGGCATGGTGCGGCTGTTCTTCGCGCTGTTGGCTGCCTTGGCCGCCTGGAACTTGCTGTAGTTGTAGTACGCCACGGCCAGAAAGGCGATGCCATAGCCCACGTACTGGGTGCCTGTGACGGGCGAGCTGCGGGACGCAACAAGCACACGGAAGGTGAAGCATTGCGCCAGGGGCAGCCACCGGGGGAAGCAGGGCGGCAACAACCCCAAGCCGGAGCGCACTCGGTGCGGCGACACTTTTTCGGGGGGCCACGCGTGCGCTCACCCATAGATGGCGACGGAGAGCATGATGAGGCCCCAGTCCTTGATGACGCCCGCGACGTTCATGGTGAGCGCCGACGTCTTGCCGATGAGCAGGAAGATGGCGCAGTTGAGGCCTGCGCCGCACAGGGTGCGCGCTCGCTCAGGGCCCCTGTGCGCCAGGGCAGCCCGGTGGGGGAAAAAGGAGGGGGGGGGGGGGGGGGGGCACGGCGGGCGACGCGGCCGGCTCATTGGGACTCACCGAATGCGACCATCGCGTTGGTGAGCATGTAGAACCAGTCAAACTGCCAGTCCGTGGCCGCCTGCATTAGGGGCATCTGCACATCGCGATCGGCACAGGTTCGCCCCCGGGTCAGTGACGCCACAGGTTCGGGGCGCACAGCCGCAGCGCCGCAGGCGGAGGCGGCCACATGGGCGGGGAAGTGCAGGGGGGGGGCACCTCGAGGAAGAAGAACAGGGGCAGCAGGCACACGAAGCAGCAGGGCGCCACGTAGTACAGCGTGGTGATGGGGTTGAGCTTGAGGCCGCGGCGCTGCAGCAGGATCTGGACCAGCGTCAGGCGGCACGACTCGAGCACGATGGCCAGGACCTGGAAGATCACGCCGGTGACCACGAAGTTCACCTCGCCTACCAGTCCCCGGCCACAAACCACACCTTCAGCTTCACCCGAGGACCAGCTGTGGGTGGGGAGGGGAGGGTGGGGGGTGGGGGGGGGGGGGCAATGGAATCTGCGCCCGGATGGTGTCAGTGCGCCCCTCTCACCTACAGAGGCTATCAAGATGCCCAGGCCGACGAAGCACATGTTTCCCATGCGGCTCCAGGTGAAGGAGTCCACTCCGAACAGGCAGCTCACGACAAACACAGACACGGGGGAGGACGCCTGCGCGCCCGCCGCAGCATGTCGTCAGCAACTGCGCCGCGCCCGGGGGCACACGGGGGGCGCTGTCGGGGATGGCGGGACGCCCCACCTTGAGCATCTGGATGAACGAGACGCTGAGGTAGAGGTACGCCGAGTTGCTCGTCCAGAGCACGAGGGCGTACAGCGCGGCAATGGGCACGATCACCCTGGGAGATCACAAGGGGGACGGTCAGGGCGATGAAGGGAGAGGGGGGGGGGGGGGGGGCATGGGAGCCGACGCGACTGTTTCTTTGACCCGCTGTGTGCCATAAATTGCGCTGAGCGGGTGAAAGCGGTGCCCAGAGGCGCATCGGCTGCGGTGAAGTGGGGGCCGATGAAGGCGCACCTGGGGTACAGCTGCATGGTCATGCCCTCCACCGGCTTGACGGCGCCACTGAGCATGATGCCAGCCGCGAGGATGGAGCAGAAGGCCATGTGGAACATGCAGAGCGCGATGGGGAAGGGGAAGCCGCCGTAGGCCAGCAGCCACTTGTTGTACAGAATGACGGCGCCGCTGAGAGTCACCCAGAGCAGCACGTACCTATAGGGCGACAGTGGGCGGGTATTGGTTTGAGTTCGGAGTTAACCGAGTTTCGGACGGGAGGGACGAGAGGGTCATACAGGGCGCGTGCCCAGTTTTGGCGCCCAAAAAACCCCGCCCCCCCCCCCCCCCCCCCCCCCCCCCCCGCGCCCTCTGCAGCCCCGCGGGCTGACTTGTCGCTACGCATAGCTGCAGTGGAGAAGTGGTGGTGCCCGGGGAGAAGGGGGGTTCTCACGTATACGCGACGATGGCGTTCCATACCAAGTTCCCGCCCCCCGACGCCGAGGACGCAGCGGAGTCCCCCATGGCTTTGTCCTGATCTGTCTTCTCGTCCGGACTCAGCGTCTGGCGAGACTTGACGGCGCTGTGCTTCCTGCGCAGCGAGAGTGGCGAGGGTGTTGAATAAACAAGAGCGGAGATGTGGTGGCCCAACGGGGTGCGCCCGCCGGCCGCCTGCGTCCTCCGTGGACAGGGAGTTAAGGACAAAGGGCACAACTTGCGTGCGATGGAGCTCACATCCCGATATATGCTCCGCGCTCGGTGGAGGCGGCACTACGAAGTGGAGTCGGGGGCGAGGGGGCGAAGCTACAGAGTAGCTGGAGTCGTACGTCGGGAGTCGTACGTACTCCTGGACTCCGGGACCCCTGGACTCTACGCCTGACGTCCTTATATGGTGAACACAGCTGCTGGGCAGGAACTCGCCGCTACTGGCCGCAGACTGCCTGCGGGATCCCCGGAAGGGCGGAAGGGCGGTGCCTGTGTCTGAAAATAGGTAGTCGCGACCTCTAAATAGGTAGCGGACCGTCGTTCTCGGGTATCTGGCGGGACAAAACTTTGCGACCGGTCGTCGCTACCAGTCGTACCGCCGGTTCGAAACAGCAGTAGCGCGTTTCATCACTGCTATTACAGGTACCGGGCACCTGTACCAGGTTCATGTACTAAGGATTATAGCATTTTAAAATAGGCATCGATCTTTCCGTGAGTACTGCTTATCGCGGTGGATTTGTGGATTTGTGGATTTGTGGATTACGACTGGCCTTCTTGTATTGTAGAATATTCAGAGTAAGGATTTGCGATATAAGGATTACTACCGGTGCAGTACCTGTTTTTCTTAAACATGCATATGCAATGGAGTAGTAGTCTGGTTTTGCCAAGGAGGGTGCGAAGGCTGTTACAGGAACAGGGAAGAAGCGCCATTTTATGGCTACTATGTACGAAGCGCCATGGTATTTTGGCTCCATACAGAGGCGCAGTGAAAGAGAAGAGGGGGGGGGGGGGGGGGGGGGGGGGGGGGGAGCGGAGATGGAGCCGCAAGATGGAAACGGAAACGGGACGGCGCTGCCGGAGCAGCGAGCTGGAAGATGGCAGGCGAGATGGTGTTGGCTGTCCTATGTAGCTCCCCGGCCGCCGGGAAAGCAATTCTCACTGGCGATTGGGCAGCCGGTACTGCCGTACGGAAGCATGGTGCTGGTACTGTACCTAGCAATAGCTTGTCCGATTGAAAACTTGAAACCACCAGCAAACCGTGTGGTTTACAATAGGACAATTAACATTGGTGGGAAACCCCGTAAACTGCACACACTTTTCAAGCAGGCATTCGAGTCTGATTTTGCCAACGGCGCTTCACGCAGTTCGCCTCTTAGCGACGGGACAAGCGTGGGTTGTCGGCAGGCGTGCCGACACTGCGAAGACGGGCCGTAGGGGGTCTAGCACCGAAAGGACGGGCAGAAACCTCGAGACGTTGGCGTAGATCAAATGCGGGCGGAGGATGATGTCGGCGCGTGCACGTGTCGAGGTGACATATGGCCGCGCCGGACGCTGCTGAAGTAGGGAAAGCGCCCCCTCCCGAGCATCCCCGCGCCCCGGTTGCCGTCGATTTCTAACCGGCAAAAAGCGCTGCCAGGAGTTCTCTGCTGTTCGGCCGTCCCGTCTTTTCGGGTCGTATCATTTAAAACTCTGGTCGCGCTATCCGTCCTACCGAGATATCCATAAATGAATACGAGGTAAGCATTAAATATAGCGACTATTAATAGTCACTAAATCATGCTGCTGTGAAAAAAACGTCAGCTCGTTCCGGGCTCGGGCTACAAAGTAACGGTGCCACGATATAATCGATGACGTCGCATCAACGCGGCTGCGCCACCATTGCCGGGTCGGCACGGTAGGCGAGTGGCAGAAACGTATTCCTTGAAGTTCGGCAGCACAGCAGAATGGTAATTTGACAAGCGTGCCTGATTCACGCTGCTGCGAGGCCAGGTGCTCTATCACCACCCCTGCACCGCAGTTGCCGCAATGCCCGCATTGCCGGCCGCCATGGTAGCCTCCTCCAGAGCGCTGCTCCTTCGCGTGCTTGATAGGCCGCCCTCAAGTGGGAGGCAAACACGAATTACCGGCACAACCGCTGGCCGGCGGGGGATTAGTTTCTCCACTCTTGCGCGAGCAACGCGCCTGAGATGCTCTGCTGAGGCGACGGACAGTTCCAGCAGGGGTGCACTTGGTTCTAGCTGGGTTGGAGCCGGTCTTTTTGCGACAGCGTCTATGTCCGTCATCACGGGTAAGCCGAATCGCTGCCAGAGTACGGTAGTCGTACCTTGTATTGCGCACACACATGCCAGTCGTTTTAGTATTGTTCGTGGCGATGATGGCATGCCAAGCTCCGCGTGGCGCAGTCGCGCAACTGGCCCGCCGGAATGTCGGATATTGGGGAAGCCCGCAGCATGCTGACATTGGCATTTGCGCACAGGGCGGTACTACTACTTCGCGTACGGGAGCAACCTCAACAGCGAGGTGCTCGAAGGCCGGCGTGGCATAAAACCGATGGACATGCGACCGGGTCTGGTGCAGGACTACCGCTTGGCGTTCAACATGCCCGGCATGCCAGGTGTTGAGCCATCGTTTGCCTCAGTCGAGCCGGCACAGGGATGTGAGGTGTGGACCCCCTCCTGCGCGCTATCCCAATTAAAGTTATAATACGACCACCTATGTATAGCCGCGCACTCTTGCATGGAATGCTTTCGTCTGGGCATGAGGACAGGACCGCGGCCTGCGCAGGTGCATGGCGCCGTGTTCACGCTTGATTGGCAAGGGTGGCTGCGAGTGTGCCAAAGCGAGGGCGTCCCATTCGGTTATGGGGTGGAGCCGGTGGCTGTTTCCCTCTACACCGGGGACACAATAGAGGCGCTCACGCTGAGGACCTCCCCATCTATCAGGTGAGGACATCAATAGAGCGAGGTCACCGCTGGGGGATGCATAAACACAACGGATGGAGAACACTCAACCCAACACGGCCGATGTGCTCTGATTCGAGCGCACCAGCCCCGGACACTAGACCAGTTGACTGTGAATCCACAACCGAGCACTAATTTTCCTGGACGGCATGTTCATAGGGTACCCCGTGAGAAGGAGACACGCCCCAGCGCGCGGTACTTCGCGCTGATATACCACGGTGCCATGGAGCGGGGGCTGCGAGCTGAGTGGCAGCAGGAGCTGCAGCGCATGGTGTCCTGACCTGCCCCCCCGGGTGCTGCCCATGCAAGCCAGATCTGCAGGTCTAGATTCGTCCTATCATTTCAACGCGAGGTTCTATCCCAGCAGCATTGTGCACGTTTCCGCGTGCTTTCAATTTATTTGGCCACAACGTCCGCATGGCCGCCGAAGTTTCCTGCGGGTGCACTGACACACATCGCATGCACGCAAGGTGTGCCAACTGCTTGTCACCAGCTAGTCGCTGGTATTCCCGGGGAGATGCTTCTCACGATAACGCCGACTAAGTACGACGTGCAGCCGTGGCATCATCCTGAATGCTGCAGGCTATCATCTAAAAGCACATCACCATCACCTCCCCCCCCCCCCCCCCCCTTCCCCCACACCTCATTCGGATCTTGCTGGCATGGTGTGATGAGCCGGAAGTGGTGTCCAAGGCAGCCTTGTGGCCTATATCCCAACAGGGAGCACGCTCTCCATGGCAGTCCCTCCCCCATGTAAGGGCATGTCCAAGGCTTTGATTGAATGTAGAAGAATAAGCGCAGGAAACTCGGAGAAGCCGCCCTACTCTAGCCACAGCCTGTTGTGCCATTATTTGGCAGAAACTGGGATGAAGCAGGACCTCAGAGTCCTGCTTGTTTGAGTTCAGACCAATCACACTGCCCCAGCAAATATGTCAGTCCAAAGTAGATATATTTTCTTCATAGCAACAGCTACAGGCGCAGAGCACTTATAAGACTTAGTTTCAAAACATGTCTGTCATTTACTCGTGTGGTTTTGGGTGGCAAAAGGCAGGGCGCTCTCTTGTAACGCATTTCTTGCAAGTGCGTCGGCACCCGCGTACTAGCGGGAATACCGACCCTAGAGTTTGTGCGTGGCAGGAAGAATAGTCAACCAGGGACTTCACGCACCCGATTCCTTGGTTCTCTTAAACTTCGTAGCATGAATGCTCCAGTGATCGCATCACCCGGAACCGAGCCAGTGACAGCAGCCACGTTTTGACGGGTAGTGCGTGCACGTGCTTGCTGACAGGCGTGAAACACTTGAGAAACAATATGCAACAGACGATGTTGGTTTCCGCGGACGAGTTGCCCACACGCTTCGAGGAAACTTTCCAGTGCGTTCAGCCTCGGTCCTCCCCAGCCCCGCAGCAATGAATCGGTTCGTCCCGTAAATCCAAGTCACGGATTTGATTTCCGCAGCACTGAGGCCCCTGTGAAGTGATGGTTGTGGTGCATGATGATAAATGTAGTTGGTCCCTCTTCAAGGGCTAGTCACAAGCAGTGCGACAGCAGACCCAAAGCATGGCCAAGAGGCTCCGTTTGTCATCTCCACCGTGCCGCAGGCAGTATCCGCCCAGCGAAGTCACTATCGCGCGCTGTCCGGGCCGGAACCTTGCGCGTGGCCTCAGCAAATTTGCTTTACGAGCGACCCCTGCACTCGCACACTATGTAATGGCTTGCAGTCTGACACTGGCTCAAAGAAGAGGGGACTGGGCTGCCTGCCGCATGGAACGCTCCTGTGAGGTTGCAGGCGGCACCAACCTAGCGCAGAAATGTAGGGCATCGGGGGGTTTAGGCTTCGGTCACTGAGGGGGGACAGCTTTCCTGCCCATCAACCTGCACATGTCAGCCTGCAGCTTGTGCAGGCATTCCTCAAGGTCCGGGAACGAGCCCGCGCCAGACTCCAGCACGTCCATCGCCTTGTTGTAGACCTCCGGGGCGGCGTACTCGACCAGCCCCATCTCCACCACGCCGGACGCCGCCTGCGGGTTTTTGCTTGCCACCGCCGCAAGGCCGCTCGAGAGCGCTTCGACCAGCTCCCCGCTCAAGACGTCCCAGCTCCCGTCCGCCGCCTCCAAGCCGGAAACCACGTCTACAATCTGTAGAAACGGGGGGTTTGATGGTGTCAAACGGGGGAGGCACCGCGTCACGTACAGTCCAAGTCCAGCTAGCCCCCCCCCCCCCCCCCTCCGCCCCCCCCGGGGCACCATGAAGCTTGCTCCTCCCCCCTTTCCAGCGCACAGACACAGACACAGACACAGACACAGACACAGACACAGACACAGACACAGACACACGACTTAGTGAAGTTTCTCTCTGAAAGCTCCCATGGCCTACCTTGAGGTGCTGCAGGCCGTAGTCAAAGTCCATGGTGTGCAGGAAGGACTGCTGGCAGAGGCTCACAAGCAGGGTGATGCTCTGCAGCAAGTTTGGTGGCGGCTTTTCCGGGCTCATGTGCTGCTTTGACAGCGAGTCCACGTCTGCAAAGAGGTCGCCGATACGCATGAGGCAGCACGACCGGCTGGAGCCCTTCATGGTGTGCGCCACAAACTTGATGTCGGGGTTGTTGGCGGTGCGCACGGCATCCAGCAGCTTCTCCATGCGCTTCACGCCTTCGTCCAAAAAGCATGTCAGCAGATCGCGCATGAACTCCCAGTCGCCCTCAAACTGCTCCAGCAGCTCGTTTAGGTCCAGCGGCGGGTCGGGCACTGCGCGGTGGGGCGGCGAGGCAGGTGAGCTAAGCAATCATCGATCGATCTATGCAAAAAATGCGGCGGGCGCAGGGCCGTGAACAGTGGCGGGCCTGACTCACTCAGCTTGAAGGCGAGGTCGGGGGGCGGCGGCGGGTTAGTGGCGTTCGTGGCCTTGTAGATAGCCTCCAGCAGCGCGTGCCGCCGGAGCGGGAAGGAGAGCACGGGGGCGCCCGGCGCCGCATCGCGCATCGGGTCGGCGAAGTCCGTGGCGCCCGCCTCGTCCTCGCCAAAAGCGACCACCTTCAGGCCCGCGGCCGCCGCCTCCTTGGCCGCGGCCACGCCGAGGCCAGAGCAGCTAGTGATGAGGCAGTCAAAGCCCCGGGAGGCGAAGTCGGGCGGCAGCGCCCCCGTGCTCGTGTATGAGAGCCCGGCCGCCTGCAGCACGACGCCCAGGTAGCGGCAAGTGTCGGCGTCCGCGCTGCTGACGAGAAGCACGCGCTTGCCCTTTAGGGCAAGCGCGTTGAACGGCCCATCCCAACCACCGGCCGGCGGGACTGACGCCGCCAGTCCGTATTTAGTAGACAGCCCCGCAGCTGATGCCGCCAGGCCGGGCCCGGGCAGCAAGGCCGCGTACTGGTCCGCTGCATCCGACTCGTTATCGGGTTGGCCCACGGCGGGTGCCCCAGCAAACCCTACGACGGGAGCGCCCCCCGCCGCCGCAGCAAGCGCCGCCGCAGAGCCCAGCACCAGCGGCCGAGCCACCAGCACCAGCCCAAACTCGGTGGGCGCAGCACCCAAAGAAGCAAGAGCTTCCGCCACGCTCTCCGTGGCGGTGACGTTCAAGCCCAAGGCCTCCAGCTTCCACTTGGTACCCAGCAGCCACTCCAGCCGTTCCGCCACCAGGAGCACGCCGCCACCCATTGTGGCCCAAGCCCTAGAAGCAGATACGGGTTGTCAGGCGCACCGCTGCGGCACAGTGTAAAAACTGGTGGCCACTGCGAGTGTCTTGTGCGGCGAAGCACTCCTTAGCAGTGGACCAAAACAGATGTCGGATGCAGCGTGAAGTGTGCCCAGATAGGCCGTGCACCCGCGCTCGTACGGGTAGGCGGAGGCGACTTGGGTGCTGGCGTGGGGTACCGGTCGGTCCACTTCGTTGGGTTTGGTCTGTCCCGGGCCGGAGTCGGTGGTCGCGTGAATTTTATACACAAACCCATCTATAATAAATCCGCTACCGCTAAAGGCGTCATAAACAGTCCTACTCCTTTTGCGATGGGTTTTGCGATGGATTTTGGTGATTTCCGATATCGCCTTCTGTTTTGTGACACGGGGTAAGGATTAAATACTTTTTCGTTACTTTTTGGTTACAGGGAGAGCGTCAAGAGAATGCACGCAAAGTACTGGGGGAGAAAAAGCCTACATCCTGGGTAATAAGGATTATGGTCGTCCTTTTGTCCCTGTTTCATAATTGCAGTACAGTAATGATAATTGCAGTACAGTACTGGTTCCGAGCACCTCTGTGAATTAGAAAAAGGGCAGTACCAAATCCACCTACTGCTAAAAGTAGTACTAACAGGGGTAATACTGCTAAAAGTAGTACGAACAGGGGTAATTGTGATCCTTACCGCCAAAAGATCAACGCAGCAATCCGCTACTTCCCGAGAGGCGGCCCGCATCCCGCACGAGGCGAGATGGATTTATATGAGTGATGCACGCACGGTTCAGAGTCCGGGCCACGCACGCGTGTACGTGCGTGCGCGGGTGGTCCCCGGACGTGCTGTGCAGCTTCGGCAACGGGATGCATGGCGGACTGGTACGGGTAGTCTGAGATCAACACAAGTAGCGAGCGACTAGCCGCTTTAAAAGCGGCGCCCGCATCAGCCCACAGCACGAGCACGATCGGCACCGCAACCGACAGCACCCTGTACTGCCCTTGTACTCGCTTCAACAGGCCTACACTGGGTGTCTGGCAGGTGCTATAAGGAAAAAGCTTGCGGTGACGAGGCGGGTGCGCGGGGAATAGGCGGTCCGCGGATGGGCCGGTCTGATTGCAACGAACCGCGAGGCTAGTTGCGGGAAACTTGGGCAGCTGGCGTTGACTTGCCGCACGCTATCGGAAGAGCGAGACCGCGACAGAGGATGAGCTGGGAGGACCTACAAGCGGCGCTGGATGCCTTCGCTGGGCTAGAGGCTTTTCTCCCGGCCCCGCTCACTGCAGAGTGCCACCTCGCCGCCGCAGAAGCAGTGCCGAATGAGGTTGCGGTCGACGGCGACGGCGACCGCGACCGCGACACCGCAGAGGTGAGGCATGCCCGGCAGGGCGGCAACGGAAGCGGCAGAAGCGGTGCTGTGCTACTTACATACTTGCTGTCGTTTACTGCATGACTCTCTGACCTACTCACTCTACAGCCCCCCCCCCCCCCCCCCCCCCCCGCCTCCACACCACCACCACTTCCACTCCCCCCTCCATGCCATCCGCGTCATCTCCCCTTACACCATATGTTGCGAGCTTGCCACTGCAGAAAAATCAAATATATGTTATATATATTATTTTGCATATAAATATAAATATTATATGTATCCCATGCATGCAGTTTCGCCTGGCGCCAGCGCACCCTTCTCCCCCGAACCCACACCACCTCTGCCCCGCCCTACTAGTTGCAGATGCTCGTTCCTGATCACTGACTGGACACAGTGGCTCGTCTCTAGCACAGCCCTGCTCAAGGCTGCGTCTGCGTGCCGGCGAGTCGCGCACCCGGCGGCGATGTGAGCGCGGACGCTCCTCGCCCCAGCCCGAGGAGGAAGGTGCGCCACACTTTTGGTACCCCTCAGTCGCGAGGCTCGGCCCAACACGCAGCCAGTGAACTGGCCTGATAGCGGCGCTGGTGGTTGCAGGGGGGAGCGGCGCGAGGCGCGTCCGGCCCACGGCATGGATCAGCGCCTTGCGCGTCCTGCTGAAGGACGGCCTGCCGGCACCGCGAACACGACAGCGGGTGCTCCTGGCGACAGTGGGCAGACAGCTGGGAGTAGGCGACTGGGGCGCGGTGTTTGAGGGGCAATCCGCCATGGCACCAGTCGACCCGCTGCCCATGCCGCCCCGGGCGGCGCCCCTGTCTGCCACGGTGGGTGCCGCCACCCTCATCTCCCCGCCCTCAAGTAAACCGCCGGCGCTGTCAAGCCGGCTGACCCGCTCATGTTTGAAATGTTATGTGCCCATCAGGAGCTCGGGGAGCTGGTGCACGAGGTGGCCTCGCCCAGCGTTGGCGAATTTGCGCTGCGCCACGCGCTGCCGGCGCTGTGCGCTCGAGACGGCCCCGAGGAGCACTTGCGGCCACATGGGTGCGGCCAAGAGGAGATCGCACGCCTGGCCCGGGAAGCATACAAGGCGGCTGGCCTCGCCAAGCTCCTGCCGGTGCGACCCCCCGTCTCCACCGCAATTACGCGTGCAGTGACTTGCCGTGGGGAGAAGAGGGGAGCGGGGTCGACGATGGACCTTTCGCCGCCGATGGATCCGTCTCCTGAGAGTGTGGCTGCCGGGGGCGGGGCAGGAGGAGCTACGCGAGCTGCTGCAGGAACTCGGGTTGCATGATGAGGGTGGCAGCGCGGGCCAGGCTGCGCTCCAGGGGTTGATGGCGGCCTACTCCGCGGACACACGCGCCGACGTTTCTCTCGACTGATTGTCGCAAGCCCGACCTCCCTGCAGCGCACTCACGGCCCCGCCGCCACGTGGCCCGTGCGGTGTCAAATAATCCGCCCCGCGTCGCCTCACGCAACCCGCATAAGAATGCTCCCCACTGTCCCCGTGGGGATCGCCATCGGCAGCAACATGTGGCTTTCTGATTGAACCAGCATGGAGGAGCATTGAGTCCCCCACAGTCCCATCCGCCCTCCTCTTCCTCTGGCCATGCGAAGGAAGAGGAAGGCGGATGGCCAGTGGCCGTCGCTGCATGGATGCGCTCTTTGCAGGTCCGCAATTATTCCTTTTTAAAATAAAACGCGAGCCGTTTCCTTTCGCATGCCATGCCAGGCCAGGCGCCGCGCGTCATGCAGGCCATCATGGGCCGTGGGTGCCAGTAACTGCGGGCATGGGATTGGCTCCGTGTAGCGGCACCCTATGCCACGTCCCCAACGCCCTGCCACTACGAGTGTCTCGTGGCTTTGGAAACCGGGCACAGCGCCATTGCGGTCTACGCAGGTGGAGTCAGGATCATATACTTTGCCCTGTGGCATTAGCTCTTCCAACGCCGGCTCGCCACGGGTGCCGGACTCCCGGAGAAGGTGGCGTACAAGACCGCGATTCTGGCGGCAGTGACGGAATCCACATGGCACGCTTGGGCCTGAGCAGCGTTGGAGCTGCAGCAGTCCACTGCTGCGCCGCGTGGCTGACAATCCTAAGCCTGCTGGCTGCCCCCCGCCGGGGTGCCCCTCAGGATTTTGTCGTAGACGGCAGCGGTGCTCTTGTCCAGGGGCTGCAGGAACTCTGAGCGCGCCAGTATGTCGGGCAGCGGCATGAAGGTGTCGTCCAGGCCCTCGTGCCCGGCGGCGCTGCTGGGCGGCAGGTCCCCCAGCGCGCGCCCGGGCGGCACCACCGCGGGCGGCAGCAGCAGCGGCGAGGCGCTGCCGCTCTGCAGCCCCTTGGCGCGCGCGGCGCGCGCCTCCTGCAGCTCGAAGTCCAGCCACAATGGCAGCAGCGGGGAGGGCCCCGACTTGCGCGAGCCGCCCACGGCGCCCTTGGGGACGGTCCACACGTCCGCCCACAGCACCGTGCCCGACAGCGGAGCCGCCAGCTTCAGGTTGGACGAGCGCTGCGGGGCCGTGCCAGGGAGGGTTGGGGGAAGTGGGGCTCAGGCGCACTGGTCTGCACCGGCGGGGAGATACCCAACTGGACGCATCACTACGCACGGCACCCTCACGATGGGTTGCAGAGAGCCTACACTCTTTCCCCATGACTCCCATGATGCGGTGCCAGCTTCGCGAGGGTCCTCTGAGTCGGGTCCTCCGAAACACATGTTGCCGGTTTACATCAAGCAACATCGATGTCCCTTTTGACGGCAATATGTTCACGAGCGCTCCCAACCGTCGACTTTACGCCCTGCCTCGTTTACACGGAAAAAGCTAGGTACAAGATTTCAGAATACACAGCAAATAAGATATCAGAATACTGCACGGGTAGTCAGACTCGTTGCGCAATACAGTTCACTATTCTCCGATCCTGCGAACCCAATTAAATGTAGGGCTAGATACATCCCTATCGGCAGGAATGGCGTGCCGCAGATATCGTGATGAATAGCTACCTGGTGTGCAAGTACAGCGACGCGGCCCTGTCCATGAATTAAGTTGCGGTGCTGACGTGTGCGCGCCGTGACCGCACTCTGGGGATCGCTGTGTGGCATTGTTTTTTGACTACCTCGCAAGACAGGAGCGAGATGGCCTTCCTATTCCTGGGTTCTAGCGGTACAGAACAGGGGGATTGCTTTCGACATCCTATTCGCGGATTCCTGTTGACCGCCGACTTGACCCCCCCCTCCCCCCCCCCCCCACCCACTTTTCTTCCTCGGGTGCTGTCAAGGACATACCTTTGCCAGCTTGATCAGCTCATCAGAAAAGCCCACTACCACCCAGCAGTCATCCGCATTCAACGCCCGTACATGCTCTTTGCTGTTGAACACCCGCACCTGCGCGCGCGCAAACACACCCACACACGGTAGAGGCGGGCGCAAGGGATGGGTCAGTCACACCAGGCGCAAGGCGGGGTCGCTTAACAGCCCCCCCCCCCCCCCCTCCCCCCCACTTCCCCCTTCTCGCGGCTACTTCCGCGTGTATCGCTGCCTGATGGAACCACCCTCTGGCTTCCATTCAGGAGCAAGAGCACAGCCTGCCTGCCTGCCTGCACAGGTACATGTGCCGTCTGCCCAGGCCCCTGTTAGGTCTCTACTGGCGGGGAAGCCTCCCCCTCCCCCACCCTGTACTCTCTCTCTCTTTCTCATACACACACACACCCACACCCACACACACACACAAGCATGTGCGCGCACAGGCCTGTGAACGACCACAACTGCAGCTGCGGAACAAACGCTGCTGTCAGAGCTGTTGCGGGCAGAGCCAGAGCTCTGACGGGATGGCGGCATGCCCAGATGTGCCAACAAGCCCACAAGCACAAAACTTGCTTGCTCCGCTTGCTGGAGGTGGTGGAGTGGGAGGAGGGGTGGGAAGGTTGGGGGGGGGGGGGGGGGGGGGGGGGGGTCACCTGGCGAAGCATCCGCATCACCGCGTCCCGGAGCGCCTGCTCCGACACGCCCGCTGCCTTGAGGTTCTCCAGGCTGGTGTTGTAACCGAGGCCTGCCTTCCCAGGGAACGAGGCCTGCAGGTATAGGCGGCATGCGTCCTCAGCGCCAGCAGGTGGGCGGGTCACGCGGGCCATGCCGTGCTGGCTGCAGCATCAATAAGCTGTGCGATGGCGACCGACCTTCACGGCGGCGCCGACGAGGTCGCGCGGCGACTCCACGAAGCCGATGCGCCCAGCGAGTGCGGGCTGCAGGAGGTCAGGCCAGTCGCGGATTGGCCGCGCCCCTGCCTTGGCGAGCTTGTCCTGGCGGAAGGCGACCATCATGCACCCCCAGCGGTAGGGAGCCGCCCACACCTTTCCGCCCTGGAGCGGGATGAGCGCGCAGGTAAGAAAAGAGAGGGACACGCCGAGATATGAAGGTGTGTGGTCTGGGGGTAAGGGGGAGGGGGGACCTTGCGCGTGCTTGCGAGCATACCGCCATCGTCACGTGTGACCAGCTCTTGCCACCGCGGGTGCAGGCGTGACCACCAGCGGTAGCGCGCGGCGTCGGGTATGGGCTGCAGCAGGCCGTGCCGGATGCCGTACGCTAGCCAGGTGTCCCCCAGCGCCGCCGTGTCGGCGGTCGACACCTTATTTCCTGGTTTGCCAGACTTGAGCTCCGCCCAGAGAGCGCCCAGGGAGGGGTAGGCCTGCAGCTGTGCGCGCGCGGTGGGGCCCATCGCCTTCCCAAAGTCCAGGATGTCCTGCGTGGGCACGCTGCTGCGCAGCCCCACCACATTGAGCGCCACCGCGAACTCGTGCGCCTCCACCGTCACCCCCTCGGGCCCCACCCCATCCACCAGCTTGAGCGCCTCCGCGGCAGGCGGGCAGGCGGCGCCGGACAGCATCCCCGCCGCGGCGGCCCCGCCCAGCAGCGCGCGCCGCCGGTCGTGCCGGACGCCGCCGAGCTCCCGCTCCCGCTCCTGCTCCTGCGCGCACGGCCGATGGCGGGGCGCACGCCCGCGGCTCGCCCGCCGGCCGCGCTCACCGCCGGCAATCGGGCGCGCACTCGGCGGACCGCTGGCCTATGGACAAAGCCAAAAAGGGGCGCCCATCAACGCGGAGCCAGCCGGCGGCGCTGCAGGTAAGTGCCGAGAAGCAACTCGGGCAAGAGAACGCTACTCGTACCGGTAAGCACTCCCCCCTCCCCCCTGACTGGATACGATGTTCTCCCCGGTGCCGGACATCCACCTGGAAGCGCTGCGTTGAACTGCCGTTGGCGGGAACTGGGCGTAAGGGGTGGGGAGGTGGGGGGCGGGGGGGGGGGGGGGGGGGGGGGGGGATCGGACTACCTGCAGGCGGTGCTTCGGCAGGTTCAGCAGGCTGGGCATCATTTGGCCTAAGGAGGCGGTATACAGGGTGGGTAAGGCCAGGAGCCGCTGCTGGGGTCAGTGGCGCCGGCGGGTCACTGAAGATGCGTTTATGCTCAACCCCCGATATCGTCCCGCGTCTGGTTCGCCGTCGTGAATGTGTTGAGACTGACGTGATGGTGTTATTGGAACAAGAGCAAGACCAGCAGCAGCATGCGACGAGTTGATGACACGCACGCGACGACCTATGGATGGATACCCTGTATAAGGATTATTCGCGCACTTTTTCTTCCCCAGTACTTTCCGTGCATTCTCCGGGGGCGTTCCTTGTAACAAAACGGATCGTGTTTGTAAATTCGCACGAGCTGCTGAATTACCGCGCCGCCTTACTAAAAACTGGCCCTCCTGTACCGTACTGGTGTGGATTACAAAAAAGCCACCAAAATACCCTTAATAACAAAAGGCGCTACGGTGAGTACAGGGTATTGTATGTGTAGAAACCCTGACTATCTTAACCCTGAATGCTCATAAATCCTGTTCGCTATGTAAAATTCACGTACACCATACGCCGCGGGCGCGCGGGCCGGCGCGGGTACCGTTGCGGGCACACGGTACCGGGTGATCGTCGGTCGTAATAACATCAGTAGTCCGATGATTGCTCGCGATCTAGTGTTCGATTGCACCCGTGACACGTCCGAATATCTGCTGTATTTTCTTTTTCGCCGCCGGGACAGGATTGGCACCAGTAAAACCCTAGCAGCGTCTCTACGTCCGTTTAGGCAGCAATCCACTTACGCAAAGCCCTCGGAACGCGACGCTCCGTTATTATTTATAGTCAGCAAGCAAATTGCCGAAGCATTCTGCAAGACTAATTAAATATGTAGGCTTTTCCTCCCCCAGTACTTTGCGTGGATTCTCTTGACGCTCTCCCTGTAACCAAAAGCAAAAAAAGAAAAAAGACTGATTGAAGGCCAGTGATAGATTTTCCAACACTGTTGGATCACCGTCTAAAACACTGCCATCAAAATACCCGGCACTGACCACGAAACGTCCACCCTACCCGTTTGGGCGTCGGCCCGTCGGCCCTGCTGGATTGCTGCCTAAACTACGGCCGTCGTAGAGACGCTGCAAGGGTTTCACTGGTGCCAGTCCTGTCCCGGGGACGACAAACAAACTGCTGTAAGGATTTAAACAACACCCGTACGGTAGTTGTCCTTTGCCTTCAGCTGACTAATCCTTATCTCCATACCCTGTGTCCCAACGAAACCCATATAACAACTCGAACAGCAGCGGCAGTATTAACATTGGGAGGAGCAAGCCCTTGGTGGGAGCCAAAGCCTCCAGCCACCCCGCGCACTCCCAGGGCTCGGAATTGAGGGCCTCGAATCGTGCTGTGCGCCTAGGCCTCCAGCTGGCCGAGTGATATCTAGTACGCACCGTCCGGCGCTGTCAGCACATCCCTGCTCCAAGTGCGAGCCGGGGGCCCACGCGCACCATGCTGGCCGCGCTGCTAGATTATCTGTGGATTATATGGGAGGGCCTGGGAGAACTGCTCTTCGACAATACGCTCTGGTTCACGAAGTACGCGTTCTCGCGAGCGCCGCTTACGCCGGCGCTGAAGGTGGAGGCGGTGCGTGCGCGCCGCGCCCGGCTGCTGGTGGACACCCGGCTGTCGAGCCGCTTCAACGTGGAGACATACCAGGTGCAGCGGGCGGAGCTGGGGGCAGCGGCGGAGGACGCGTGGGAGAGCTGCCACGAGGATGAGGGGCGACACGTGACCGTGAACGGGCTGGAGCCCTCGACGGATTACGGCTTCCGCGTGCGCACGCGCAACTATTGGGGAGTCTCGTCCTGGTCGCCAGTAGTGCGGCTGCAAACGCTGATCGACCCTGTGGCCGGGGGCGGCCTGGGGCCGGGATACTCCTGGCAGCAGACAGCAACCGAGGTACAGCTAGAGTTTCCGTTGCTGGGCTGCGAGGGCCTCAAGGCGAGGCAAGTGAGCGTGGAGCTAAGTGCCCGTCGGATGGCAGTCAAGGTGCACCTCCCAGAGGGCGTGGCCAACCTGCTGGAGGGTGAGCTGTCCGCAGCGGTGCGCCCCCTGGGCGAGGGCTCCTTCTGGGAACTGCACAAGGAGGGCAAGGTGACCAACATCGTGCTGACGCTGGAGAAGTCGATGCCTGTGCCGGAGAAGGAGCTGGGCGCAAGGCGTGGCAAGCGGGACGGCATCTGGAGCTGCGTGGTGATGGGGCACCCCCAAATAGACGTTACCCGGGTGCTGGAGCTCTGATGCCCACCCCCCGCCCGCTGCCCACCAGCTCAGGCTACACAGGGACAGAAACCTTACTGTAATGAATAAAATTGGGGTTTATACAATGAGAGAGTGGAGCGAGGGACCACCGGGGACGGGGGGTCCCTGCCCTCCGCCTTCCCTACATATTCTCTGTGCCCCAAAATCCGCCCGCCCCAATCGCATCAACAGAACCCAACTGTGCAGCGGCGTCCAGGCCTAAGGCGAGGCGACCTCCGGCTCTGCCTGGTCTTCCTCTGCAGCCTCCGCCTCAAGTGTGAGCTCTGACGCAACGTCCGTGAACAGGATCTCTGGCTCCCAAATGTCGGCGTCCTCGTCCACCTGCGACAGGTGCGGCAGCAAGCTAAGGCAGCTTGCCCCATTGCCTGCTATGCATCTCCCCAAGGCCGCCCCCGCCAGCGAAGACAAGAAGCGGGAAGAGGGGGGGGTGAAAGGGGTGCGACAGTGGCGCACCTGCTCAGAGGAGCACAGCACTGTGGTGAGTAACGACAGGTCGATGTCCAGGTCGGGATTGGAGGGCAGGTTGTACTGCTGGTCGTTGTCCAGCTCGTCCATGGTCTGCATACGGTTGTTCAGCGCACGCGGCGGCTCTGCCACCTGCCGCGTTATGTCCTCCTCTGAGTCCGCCTCCAGCTCCGGGATTTCCAGAATCATCTCGTTCTCGGCATCCTCATGCTTCTTCCGGTTCCGCATGCCAGATGTCTTGTCCCTGCGGGGCGTGGGCAGCCCCATCCCACCTCCCCTCAGCCCCACAATCTAAGCCACTGCTGCCAGTACTGCCAGAGCGGGCATGGAAAGGGCATCCAGCCGTGGGCTACACACTCTTTCGCTTCTTCCTCCATCTGCTGCTGTTTCCTGCGCGATATCCCCACAAACTTCTTGTCCTCCTCCGCGTTGACATTCTCTCCCCAGCCCATGTTGCGGTTGTCATCCTGCGGAGCGGCGGCCGGCGCCTTGCGTACGGAAGGTGGGGGTGAGGCAGGGGTTCAGGAACGCAGATTTAGCCTGTGCCTAAAACAATGCCGTTTCATCGTGTATAAGATGTGCGGCAGAGTTTGTGTTTGAACCTCCTCCTGCTTGATGGACTCCGCTCCCGGTTCAGGGCCATCTGCCTCATTGGCAGGTGCGTCCTCCGCGCTGGGCTGCGACGCTCTCCGCCCCTGCCTGCGCCCAGCCCGGGCAACCTGCACGTGTGAGGTTGCACTGTCAGCCTCCCCCATCCCGTGCCATTATCCTACCCCATCCGGCAGGCTTTGCCCCTGAGCCCCGCGGCATCCGCCAAAGGCGCGTTCCCCAGCTTTGCAAGCAGCCTGTGGCGCCCGCAAAGCCACCAGTGCCGAGCATGCGTAGGGCGTGGCAGCTGCAGGGATTGTACGATGGTTGCGTCGGCGTCACTGCCGAGGACGAACCCGGAGGATACTGCATACCAAGAGCAGCAGGCATATAGATGTGCCGTCGGAAGGTAACCGGAATCGGGATTACTTGATAACAAGAGGACACGGTGGAAAGAACGGCGGATAGGGTGATTGGGCTGCACCAACTATCTGCTCTGTGCGGGGCTTACCCGCGGCGCCTCCTCTCCTGTATCCGACATCGCTGCGCCCTACACCGCAAAACCGCACGAGGCAGCGTTTCTCCCCTCTTGTCGGGAGTTTTCAGTAAGTGTGCCTACTTGGGCGTCGCTCTGTGAATACGCGCAGCGCCCTGCCGCGCAAAAGGCTGCCCACTAGCGCGAAAACCGGAGGCCGCGGCCCGCTTGGGCATGTAGTTGCTGCTGGCTGCCCACCGCGCTGTGTGAGCTGCAAGCCCACGGAAACCCGGTCGCACACTGCAATAGGGGAACGGCAAGTACGCGCGCAGGGCTGAAGAAACTGCTTGACTCTGCTGTATGGACCTGGTCCCTGCACGCGATTGGTTGGCCGGCCGGGTTGAGTCACTGCTTCCTCTTTCGCCTTCCGTCAACTCCCACTCGCCCTCTGCGCGTACTGTATGTCGCGGGGCCCGCGTGCGCTGCCGATGCGAGCTACAGCGTGCAGGTGCAGTACTCGTACTCGTCATACTTTTTTCCCCGCTCCCGCGCGGGGCGAACTTCATTCTTAATTCGGAATTGTTGATTTTATAATATGTAGGTCACTACGGTCGTTTTTGTTTTTTGTTTTTTTCCCGGGACAGGACTCGCACCAGTGAAACCCTTGCAGCGTCTGTACGACGGCCGTTTTGGCAGCAATCCAGTTACGGAAAGCCCTGGGTAGGCGACGCTCCGTTATAGCCATCAAGCAAATTGCCGCTACGGTCGCTACGGTCGTGTCATGTCACAAGCGGCTGACTCGATAGAGTAGTGACCGCACATCGTCAGCGCGCGCCCTTCGTTCACGCGGCGGATCTGTACAGTCAGGATTACAGCAAATACCTTCACACCGGTTCCCTGGATACTCGCTGAATGAAATCCTCCCGGGGTTTAAGCTGTGTGTAGCGGGGTCCCAATCCTGAGATGCAACTACCGAAACGAGTGCGAATAGTGATTAGTGTCCGGTTGATACAGTCAAATATAACGTCATTTGATCAAAACTCAGAGCCCACGTGACCACCCGTCTCGCCAACCCATCCCGCCCCACCGATGCCAGTCGAACACACCTGCCGGCACCATCACGCGCATACCGCGGTAGCAGCGCGCTAACGTAGTCATATGGTGGCGTTCAGGTGCCTCGTCTTGTGTGTCGCGGGCAGGGATGGGGCTGGCGGCGGGATGATGAGGGAGGAGGGCGAGCGGTCACGTGCTAATATTTCGCACGCAGCGCGTGCCACGTAGCCAAAAAGCGTTGCCAGCTACACATCTCGGATTTGAGCCCCGGTTACGGTCTTCAGAAACGAGTACCTACGCGAACCGGTGTGTTGTAGTAGCGACCACAGGTAGTACGTACAGGAAGTACAGGTGGTCGCTGAGTACCTGTACCCGTAATGGCGAGCGCCTGCATTGCGGATCTTTTACTAGCGCGCACACTAGCATAGCGACTGTGATACATCAGCATAAAGGCGCAGGAAAGACGATGGCTGCTGTAGCGCCAGTCGTGGATGGTACAGATGATGACTAGGTCGTACAGTAGATAGTAGAGCGACTACTACAGAGACTACGACCCTACGAAAAGAGCAGAGCTATACAGTACTTATGCTGGTACCCCCGCGTAGTGCAGCCTATTGGCGTGCTGCGCTTCGGGGCTTTTTTGCGGCGTGGGTGCGCGCGCGGCGTCAGCGGGTGCCGGCCCGGGCGGGGCCCTCCAGGCCTCACCTGAGAGGTCGAGCCCGCTGCCCGTCTAATTCCTAGGCAACTACCCTCTTGTAGCACCACTCGGCCAGCGCTTTCGGGCGACGCCACACCGCGCTGAAGAAACCTCCCAAGCCACAGCACAACGAAACATATCTGCCCCACGCACTACTTTCCTGGCGAAACTGGCTGACTGCCAACTTTGCGTGCTTGTGAGTGTCGAAAGGTCCGCCATCAGTGCTGCGTGCCCCGCCCGTGAAAATATCATTTCCCTTATTCGCGCCGGTTTCGCAGCATTTCGTGTGCCGTGCCGTGTGCAGGCGTTCTTGTCAGCTGTAGCTACTTGCAATTTCCGCCCGGCAACTCGGGCCTTCTTTATGCATTCATACACGCCGCTTGCGCTCGTACGTTCCTCATCTCTTGCGTGCAAGCCTGCGTACCTCGCCTGGTGCCGTTGCGTCGCTGTTCGCGTCGTCGTCGCGCGCCTGCCCGAGTGCCCGGCTGCTGGCAGCGCCGGCGCGTGCCATGTCAACCGTTTGCAGTACTGTACGAGTACTCCATCCTGCTGTACTGATACCCATATGGCTTAGGGATTAGGGACTATGTACTATATTATCTAATAATATATTCTGGCCGTAGCGTCCACGCATATACACAGTACCAAAAATCGAGTATATCTACTCCTGTTTGACTACTGCTTCTCCGCCTGCTATTAGTTAGTACTGCTTGTATAGGGATGGATTTGGTATTGGCCTTTTTGTAATTCACACCAGGGCACTTACCGTACCTGCCTGGTATGTGTTCTACGAGAATATACATAGAATATATGGTCGATATCTCCTTGTGCCTGTACGGGGTAGCGCCTATCGAACACATACCGCATGTGTACCGGTGTGAATTACAAAAAGGGCAGTTCCCATTCGCATTTGTACCGGTACAGTTAATACGTCCGTGCATGTTTAAAGCAGTAGTCGTCCCCGCCCGCCCGACCCGTGCTGGAGCACGAGCACTCGCCTCGCAGCTTTCACATCACTTTCCCTCAGCGCTCCCTGGCAGCCTGGTTCTCCGGCCTTCGTTCTGACCCTGTAACTGGCTCTGCCGTCCTCCAGCAACTCTCCCGAAGCCTGGACGTCGAGACGGCTATTTTCAAGCGTCGAGACAACCAAACATACCAGCGCAGGTGTTCTCAGCCGCAGCTCCTCCAACCGGCGCGGTCACGCGCTCCTCGTAGCTGACACTATTTTCGCCGCTCGCGAAATTGCCCGTACTACCAGTCATGCCTCGGACCGCAACCGCCTTCGCCGCCGCGCCCTCGGCGCAGCCGCTCCACCAGCACCCTTCTGCCTTCCAGGGCGACGGTGAGGGAATGGTGGACCTTCTGGTCGACGCGTGCGTGACGGCCAAGGAGGCCCAGCGCCAGGCGGCCCTGGCTGCGGGTGGCTCGCCCCCCCGAGCGGGTCGCGACCTGGTCCCGTACTTCAACCCCGGCTCCACGGACTGGGGCCTGGAGGACGTTAACGGCGCGACGGCTGACGTAGATGGAGACAGCAGCTTTGACGGCAGCTCCAGGTGAGCGTTTGCCGTCCCCGCTGCCGCCTGTGGGTGCTCTGTGGTGGGCTTCCCCCGTAACCCTAACTGCAAGTTCATTATTGGGTTGGTTCTGAAATGGAATGTTTCCAACAGAGGATACGACAGCAGCAGCAGCACCGGGGTGCGCCAACGTGCCACCAAGGTGGAGGACAGCAGGGAATCAGAGCCTAAGTCTTCGGCTTTGCTAACCAAGTCTCGCAAGAACTCCAAGCGGGGCAAGAAGTTGGCTCCCTTGGTGGACAAGGATGCTGCCCGTGCTGCAGCTGCGGCAGCTCTCCAGAGCGCGCCCCCGCCGCTGCCTCCATCCAAGCAGCTGACCAAGTTCGCTGGAACCACATTCGGGCTGGCCTCTCCGGAGCCTGAGAGCGTGCCCATGCCATCTTCTGCCCTGCTGAGTGGCTCGGTCACCCGGAAGACTCTCGCGCCTGCTCCTGCGCCATCTCTCCACCATGAGGCCACGAAGGCTCTTCGGGGCTTGCTGCAGCTGGAGGCAACCGCTGTCACTTCGTTCATGGCGCTGAACCCCGTTAAGGCAGATCGCCTGTTCTCCTCGCCTGGCACCCCGGTGATGGTATAGGCCCTGGCCGATACCTGGCCAAAACAGCAATGCAGCATACATCGCAGCGGACGGATAAGTTGGATAATCAAGATGGACATACCTGGCAGGATCTAACACTTACGCACTGGAATAAGGGCACTCCCCCTCTCAAGACTGGAGCGTGTGAAGGCCACCGGCGGTTTTAAAATGCCGGCCCTTCATCCACGCACGCCTCCAGCTTCATCGAGACGGAGCCCACTGTACTATTAGCATGGCATAGCAACCCCCGTTTTTTCCCAAGGATCTGGCGCTACTGCGTCAAGACGCGCTACTGGTCTGGCAATCAGACAACGGCAACTCATCTCAGCGGATGTACAGGATTCTCCCGTTGTGCCGCCCTCCTGGCTGGCCCTGGCCATCCAGACCCTCTGAGGCGCAACGACGAGCACTACCCACCAGCTCCTGCACTCTCTTCCGCAGCGGATCCCTTCCTCTCGCTCTGTGGTGCTGTGTACTCGCCCCCTCCAAGACTGCCTCCTGCTGCCACATGGCTGCTTCAGGCAGGGACGATAATCACGGCCACCGTGACGACCCCTCTCCTCTACTCAAGCCCTGAAACTCCCCGAGCCGCCCCTCTCCTTCACGAGGCTCGTCAAGGCTTGCATCAACACTATCCCTGGAGCGACCTGGCCATCTGCCCGCTTGAATACAGGCGTGGAGGCCAGTCCGCAGACAGAGGTACCCCTTCAGTGCACAAGATATACCAAGGCAAATGGGCTGTAGCTGCAAGCGTGGCTACTGCTTTCGGACGGACAAGTTCGACAATTATGGAACTACTAGATGTATGCGGTGTTTAGATGCATGAACCAGATGTTTCGGGTTGCAGGAAGTCTGCAGCCCCAAATATGACTATGGACACGTGCCCACAGATGGATCCAGAGCAGGTCCCTGTGGTTGGCAAAAGCTACTGCTCACTATGACACCAGCCGGTGGGGATGAATAGAAATGATGGCAGGTCCCGCCTGTGCTGCTTCTGTAACTGCCAGCGTTGAACAACTGTAACCAAACAGTTGATCCCAAACAGCAAGCCGATGTTTTGGGGCAGATGACAAGCTGACTTGTGCACCTGCTTCACAATATGACAGCTAGCTGTAATACTGTTACTTCGCCCATCAGCTCGAGGCACATGGCATGCTAACACATTGTTATGGCACTAGTGCGTACTTCCTTGTGGCACCTGTCATGCTAACACATTATAGTGGCAGCAGCATCAGGGATGGTGCGCCGCTCACCAGCATGCCTGTATACCTTGCTAGCTCAGCACACTGCTACCTACAATCATCATAATTCCGCAATCATTGTCAGTGATTCTTATTATTGTAGGCAGGCAGGCAATAGTGGTATATTGATATACTAGCTAGCATCAGCCTGACAGTAAGCAGGAAGTGATACCCGCCGTCTGCCTTGAATAATCATATTACATGGGGGAGAAGCAAATGATGCGACGACGTTTGTTGACAAGGTGCCCATGTGCCACTTTTCACAAGTTTGATGACCTTGGGTATATAACATTATGACTATTACTGTGTCTGCGGCCGCAATAAATTGTACTAGTTGTGTCAAGTTGCGCAGCGTAGAGACCAGCTGCGCACCTCGCCAACCCCTTAGTCAACTAACCAACGCAACATAGAAATTTTCTGTTATTGAATGGCTACACATTTCACTACGCTTCTCACTCACTACAGATCCGCTTGCTGCCGCAGCAGTATTCTTTCATCATCGCTACCGCTGCCAATACTTCTACTGCTCTGCTGAATAAACAGCTGCTGCATGGTACCTTCGGAACTCTGGAGAACTTTGTTGCCAGCCAGCCCGCTGAGTTCCGCCATCACCTGTCGCGCACGCGGCGCGGGTTGTTGCAGCGAGTCTCTGCTTGCGTGCATGGTACCTTGGGCGGCATTCCCTCTGCCAGAGTGCAGACGGCCAAGTCTAATTCGTCTGCCCGTGCTCACTCCGCACCCTCGTCTGGTGCTGCTTCCACCGCGCAATTGCTGCAGTAGATGTTTCCTATTTCCTTTTCAGGTGGTTTCCTGACCGCCTTTTGCAGCTAGCTCATGTAACTAATTAAACGGCTGCTGCATGCACTGCCCCAACAGCGCGCGGCAAAAAATCGAAGATAAAACCGCGACTGTATAGTATTATTGCCTCAGCGCAGCTCGAATAATATACATGTCAGTAGTAGTGTCGTAGTATATGTGCTGCTTCTACAGGTGACGCCGCGTCTGGCAGCAAAACCCAGCACCTGCAATATGCTAACAATACGTGGGGCGCTCAGCATGTGAGGTTGCAATGTTGCATGCGGCGGATACTGCCCCTACAATATCATTTGATAATACATAGATGGCAGCAGCAATGTACCCGCATCGTCGTGTAATATAAGAACCCGTAATAAGGCAATGACGCCTGGATGAGTGGGCGGGTTGCACGCTACTGCATTTGGGCCCACCGCGGGGACACCATTCGCTTTAGTTCTGCCATAATATACGTGATACTGTATACTTGTAGAAGAATATTCATATGTACGCTGTTTTGAGCCTTTAAAGCTTGATGCTTATACTCGCTCGTGATTGGTTTTTGCCTGCGACATTAACAAAGGGGTACTGTGGGTTGGCACTTAATAAATTGACCTAATCCTTACATGGTAGGGATATAAAAAACATATATGTATGCATGTATTTATTAATTCTACAATGATACTAAATGTATGTTAATACTACCATTTGCGTCTCTAGAATACATACTTAAGGCAACTACCGGTATACCGCAGTAAAAAAATGCGCTCATTTATCGCGCATCTGCTCGGCTGCTTGGCGGGATGCTGGATGCATGATGATGGTTATTTCGTCATATGTCGATGGCTTGCTGTACAGGCCGCAACACCGGCCAGACAGCCAACAACCAACAGCGGCCGACGCCACGGCTCTGCGCCTTCCAACACAGCGCGTAAAGCAACAGGCTCGATGCCGTCCTGCAATCGCCGGCGACAGTCAGCGGCATCGCTGAAGTGGCGCGTTCTAGGCTTAGCTGCGCTGCTGTCGGCGGTCGGCGAGGCAGCGAACTCGAGACGGAGGCGCAGCGCGGGCAATAAGCAGCAGGTACACTGCGGCCCCGGGCTCCGCGGCTCCGAACGGACGCAGTTTCCGGCACGTAGGCCAGCTAGGACGTTCCTCCTGGTACTGAAAGTCGTGGCAAGGGTGTGCGTGTTCGAGGGAGATAGTGGCGGCTCTGTGAGTTGTGTGACTGTGTGACGCGTTTAGGACGCGGAGGAGCTGAGCGCACAGGAGTGCCTCGACACGCAAGACGCGGGGCAGCTGTACGAGCTGGGCGCCGCATCGCTGGCGAGGGGTGGCGTCTCTGGAGGGAACGGCGCCCAGGAATGCTTCCGCCGAGCGACTCAGACGCAGCCGCTGCGCCACGAGGCACGTACACCGGATTCACTTGCTCAGCTATCCCCTAGGCTCGCGCCACCGCACCACCCCACCAACCAGCAGCGTTCCAACACCCCCTCGCCCCCCCCTCCCCCCCCCCTCCCACACACACAAACACACGCAGACGCAGACGCAGACGCAGACGCAGACGCACACGCACACCCCCACCCCCACGCCCACACCCATGCTCCCACACACACCATAACCCCCCCCCCCCCCCCCCCCCACACACACACACATCGAATGTAGCATGTATGCATGCCACCTGGCTCCCGCGCAACAGTTTCATACACCAGACCAGGATTTGGGTCCAGATTGACATACCTGAATGGCACACGCAGGGATGGCTTGGGCTGGGTCGCCTGGCCGAGGCAACGAAGAAGCCCCGGGACGCCGAGGAGCTGTACCGCAAAGCGTTCAGCTTAACAGGTGAGCAGCAGCACACGGGCCCGAGTGGCGTACCCTTTCACTCACTGTGTGTTGCCCAGTCACCATTTATTGGCTTTGCCACCCAGTTCGTCCTGCCCCTTGATTAAGCAGCCCTTCCTCACACCACGAACTCACCTGGCGGCGCCGCGCAGATGGTCGCAACACAGAACCGATGCTGCGCCTAGGTAGCTTGCTCATGGGGCAGCAGCGCTACGCGGAGGCTGAGGGGCCGCTGAGGCGGGCGGCGGGCATGGACACCCGCGACGTGGGCGTGGCGTACAACCTGGGCCTCACGCTGCTGTACCAGCACAAGTACGAGGTCCGCCCCCCGGCCACACGCACCTGCTACGTCCTGATCCACAGCCAGGATGAGAGGCACGCGCGGAGAACATTCACGATGCTTGCGGATATACAACATCGGATGGTAAATGTCTATGTTGACGGTGGGTGACGTGCATCTAGTAGAGCCCGGGATGCAAGCCTCAAATTGGGGTTGCGTGTTACCTGTGAGAACAATCGCTATAGTTTCATTTCAGTCTTGCGTATGTTAAAAACCTGTGACAGGTTTGGCAGTCGCTTATCCGAAATGATTTCAATGTCACAGGACCACGTGTATGCACTCATGAACATGCATGCATGTATAACACCGGATAAAACACACTTGTATGTATGCACATATGTATGTATGTATGTATCTATGTATCTATGTATCTATGTGCGTGTATGTTATTATGTATGTGTGCGTGTAGGTGAACGTATATGTATGTATGTAAGTATGTATGTATGTATGTGCGTGTAGGTGAATGCGCTCCCGAGACCAGCCCGCTGGCAGCACACATGTGTGTAGGTGAGAACAGCAGGCAGGTTTGTGCAGAACCGACTCCATGATGCCCGGTGATTTACGCACTGGCGTCCTTTTCCCAGCCCAGAGGAGGGGGGATGGGGTGGGGGTGGTGTGCAGGGGTGGGGCGGGAGCTCCGGAATGGTGGGTATGCGTGGCGGCTTAGCATGCTTAGAAGAGTGTTTCTTTCAGCGAGGTCTGGTAAACGGTTGAAAGTGAAGGCAATGCCATGTCAGTCTGCCATGCTATCGCGGTGGTAAATGCCTCCCTGAGGTAGTTCGCTGCTTGGTCGTATGCCGCCGCGATAGAGAGTGTGCCAGCAATGCGCCGCCCAGCTTCACAAGGCCGGCCGCCGCTGGCTGTGAGGCAAGGCCACCCAAGGGACTGCGCCGGGCGACAACTGAAACGCCTCTCGGCACCGGGCAGGGCGCGCGGGATGCCTTCCTGCAGGCGGAGGCGCGCGACCCGAGCTATGTGGACACGCAGCTCAACCTGGGCGCCGTCCTCTTCGGTTCGCCGCAGTCCCTCTCATTTACCCTCACGCTGTCCCTCTCCCGCCTGCGCTGGGCAGCCTCGGAGCCGCGTGATTGATTGGCTGTTAACTCTCCGGGTAGGCATTGGTGACTTTGACGCCGCGGTAAACCACCTCCGGAAGGCCATCAAGCTACAGCCGGACAGCGAGCACGGCTGGCGCAACCTGGGCGCGGCTTTGGTAAGCGCCCCCCCCCCCCCCCCCCCCCAATCCCCCGGCGCCAGCTTTGATTAAAGGAGCTTCTTCACAAAAGGCCCCTGAGTTGATAACGCTTCAGTATGGAGTCTTTGCGTTATCAGGACACATGTGGGAGACGTGCCGAGCAGAATGTGCCCGCTGATCAACCTAGGAATACGCAGCAGAGGCGGCTTGCCGGCCCGCCCGCCGCCAGGAACTCTCCTTTACCCTCCATGCACAGTTTCAACAAGCAAGCATGTAATCTATTTAAGCAAATCTTGCATTTAGAGGAGGACGCCGCGATCGAACGAGTTCTTTGCATGTGTTATCGGTCATCATTATCATGGCTTGTACCGGGGCCGATGTGGCAATGAGAACACCGCGACTAGGAACCCGCCCTGTCTGTCACCGGTCAAATGCAGGCGAAATTTTCCCGGCACTACAGCGAATATTCTTATCGGTGCATGCAAGCGCGCTTATATTTATTTTCAGGCTTGTATTCAGGGCTCTTATTTAGCCCCCGTGGAAAGCTCGTCAATTACTGCGGCGATCTTGTGCTGTTTTGCGCCACCAAGTGGATCCGGCGCTGCCAATCGTCAGGTGTACCCAAAGGCTAATAAATCATCGTGACTTTCGTGGATAGTCAAGACAGAGCAGACCCTGGAAAGGCATCTCCCTGACTAGTAGTTGCTCGGGTCTCTCTTATAATGAGGAGGGGGGGGGGGGGGGGGGCACAATGGCTCCGTGATGGTGATGGGGTAGCCGCTGATGAGAATTCCGCGCTGCCCTGCCAGGCCAAGCAGGAGGAGTGGGGCGAGGCGTCCGCCGCGCTGGAGCGGTACCTGGCAATCATCGCGCCGGCGGAGGACGCCGACATTGCGGTGCGCGTCGTGTTCTGCCGACAGCAGGCGGCGGACTGGAGCCGCTGGGACGCGGACAACGCTGCCATGACGTCCGCTGTGCAGCGCGCCCTGCGGGAGGGGCTGCCGGTGAGGCTGGACCCCAATGGAGCAGTTCACAACAATGTTGAAAGACCCCTTGACTAAGCAGCTCTTTGCAACGGAGACGCCAAATACATCTCTGCCCATCGGCGAAGGGCAGCTGCCGACGCGATAAAACAACGCCGCGAATGATAACCTCCTGCAGCCGCTAGAGGCGAGATTTAGTCGCAACTGTAGCCCATGTTCTGAAAGGATCCATGCAACCCCAATGTGTGGCTTTTCATAGGTGCGTCGGTACCCGGGTACCGGCTGCCAGTATGGAATTGCCATGAGTCCAATGTCATGCCTGTTTTGGGGCGATTTCATGTCACGACAACGGCTTTATAAGAGAATCGTTTTCACCTTATGCTGCGCCTGTCACATCAGCCCGAAGTGGCAATGGCCTTCCTATCAATGCCTACGAATGTGTAAGGACTATAGCCAATCAAATGAATGTACCCGCGAAATAGAATTCCCAATTCCGGCTTGTTATTGAATATGCTCTATGGCGCTGTGGTACACTCCGCCCTCGACCCTGCTTTGGGCTTTCACCACTTACAATCAAAGATTCGGACGTCCAGAAAATTTCGTTAAAGACTCACTTACGTCTGTTTGAATTTGTACTCATGCCATTTGGCCTGTCCCATGCCCCGTCGGCGTTTCAACACTGGGTCAATAACGTTTGGCAGCCGCATACAATACGTTTATCCTGGTGTACCTTGATGATGACATGCACGTCCCCCACACCCGCGAGCCCGGTCCAGCAAGGTAGGCTGAGCCCTGACCCCCCGCCCCTCTGGCGCAGATGCCGATCAGCCCCTTCAACGCGCTCAGCATGCCCGCCATCTCCGCCAGGCTCAGCCTGGACATCGCGCGTGCGAAGGCGGCGGAGGTGGCGGCGGCGGCCGGGCCCCCACTGAAGCTGTATGCGCCCGCCCCCCCCTCCCCCCCCCCCCTCCCTCCCTTTCCTCCCTCCCCTCCTTCCCTCACCCACCCTGCTGTGCTAGTAACCACCACGCAGGATGCCCCTTTTGGCCCGTACCCCCATGGCTTGATCGATAGAGGCTCATACCGCCTGACATGGCGCCGCACCTGTGCAGGCCGCAGCGACACAAGAGGGGCGGGAAGAGTCCGGGGCCCCGCCTCCGCATCGGTGCGCCACTCCCGACACAGTGACGCCCTCTGAGCTGTGGCGGGCCTCTGTTGGCAGAGGCGCCGCCCTGAGGAGACGCTGATGTGTACTTGCCCGCAGGCTACGTCTCGCCCGACTTCCGGGAGCACCCTGTGGGCAGCATCATGCAGCACCTCGTGGCGCAGCATGACCGCACCGCGGTGGAGGTGTGCCGCAGCGCCGCGCCCCCTGTGGCCCATTGTGCCCATCTCCTGGTCTCATCCTCGCCCATGAGGCGCAACAGCCCCCCCCCTCCCCCCCCCCCTTGCGACCATCACATCACCGGCACATGAGACAACGACGCCCACTTCCTTCCTCTGGCGCATCGCCCCCGCCATGCATCCTGCGCACAGTCTCGCGCGGCCATACAGATCGGCCCCACATCCCGTCGTGTGTTTCAGCATTGGCGCAGGGGCGGGGACGCAATAATGGCCCTGTTCTACAACTTGGCTGCGATCTTTAATTAGTACATGGTGGGTGAGAGGGCCAGGGGCGGCGCGCGGGGGGGGGGGGGGGGGGGGGGGGGCAAAGGGGGCAAACCTAGCTGTTTCCTCTCAAAGTGGGGACTTTTTGTGATTCTCCTGCGAACAAATTTGCAGTGAATGTAGGATCGTAAATGTAAAAAACGTACCGGGAACAATCTGGCCTGTTACTAACAAAGCAACAAGTCGGAAAGCTCGCTGGCGGATTGGCGGGGGTGCGATATATTAACACGCTACATGTCGACCCCCCTGTGGCGGAGGTCTGAAAAACCATATTGAATAGCCAATCCAGCAGCAACGGATTAGGGTATCTGGGGCTGTGCCCGTGACCTAGGTAGCCACTGGCGGCCAGCCGCCAGGAGATGTCCCACATGGGGCTCCTGGCATGGAATGACGACTCCCGGAGCGCAGCCCTGTGAATGCCGCCCTCGGTACATACCGACGTGTGCGCCATTTCTGCAAAGCGATGGGCCACCCGCGGCGCGAAACGCTACATAGGAAACATCGGCGCATCGTGGGGCTTTTCCTGTCGAAAATTTCTATTCTGGCGTAACCACCTACATGCAGAGTCTGTTTGCCCTTTCCGGAATTCAGGGTATATGATACTGGGCACGGGTGCCGGCCCATCTGTATAAGAACCCAACTTTCTGCTCTCAGAAATGGGGATGTTGGGGAATGTTGTGATGCTCGTAATGATATCATGATGTATTCGTTTGAAAATGGACTAATAAGGACATAACGGATTTGTCTCATTGAAACAGAAGATATATGGGTGCCGATCCGACTGAAAGAACTAATAATGGGATCATCTTTTTTTCTTTAGTCGGGTCGGCACCCGTATATCTTCGGTTTCAATGAGACTAGCAGGATGAGGGTTAACACCTGATTATTAGCATACAAACTCTGGAGGTCTCGTTGCCGGCCCGCTCGGTAGAGGGGTGGTCTTTTGCGTTTTGTAAATGTTTGCCCATACACTGTGCCGTGTCATCCTGTGAGTTTTACTTACCCCTCCGCCGCATGCTGTGCTGCGGGCGCGGGCCCCGCAGGTGTTCTGCTATGCCATCAACCCAGACAGCGGCTCCGCGGTGCGGGCGGCCACCGCGGCCGCAGCGGAGCACTTCGTGGACGTCAACGCCCTGAGCGCGGCCGAGGCGGCGGAGCGCATCGCGGCGGACGGGGTGCAGGTGCTGGTCAACCTGGGCGGGTACACTCAGTATATGCGCAACGAGATCTTTGCGCTGCGCCCGGCGCCCGTGCAGGTGCGCCCAAAGGAAATAAATCGTGAGACGCGCCCCCGACCCAGGATGTGCCATCACCGCAAGAGGTCATCGCCGCCTGAATGTGAAAGTGTTCCAATCTGTGGCATTATCATTACGAGTGCTGGCGTGGCTATAAGAACACGGCGAATGAGGATCTGCCCTATCTGTCAAGAGGTCAAATGTAGACGAAACTATTGCGGAACTATATCGCACGTTCTTACATCGGATTGCTCATTCAGGCCCATTCCGGGGCTTGTATGTATGGGTGCGCCGCCGCCCGTACATTGCACAACATTACGGTCCATACGCATATGCCGGCGCACCTGAGGAACCCTGTGATACAAGTCTCAGATTGGGCATGCATGCTGCCTATAGAAGCATTCGCTATCGGTGCGCTGCTCGGTATCGACATCCACAGCTATAGGTTGCGTCCACATCCAAGCTCTGACAGATAGGGCAGGTTCCTGTGCGCGGTGCGCTTATTACTGCGTTGCCAATATGCACATCCACATCCACATCCACATCAGCATCGGTATAAGCATTGGCACCGGCATCGGCGTCCACTTCCACTTCAATACCGGCATCGACATCGACCATCTATACCAGCATCGGCACCGGCACCGGCATCCACTTCGACTTCCACACCGGCATCGACATTTGTACTTACGTCGGCATCGACATCCTGCATCGCCATCAGCATTCACTTCCACATTAACATCCGCATCCGCACCCGCATCTGCTTGCTGAATTCCATAATTGGGCCTGGACCGGACTCTGCATTCGGATCCGCCTGGGCTCCCACATGCCATGACCCCCCGCCGTACCCCCCCCCCTCCCCTTCCTACCGCAGGCCCTGTTTCTGGGCTACGCGGCCAGCATGGGCGCGGACTTCATGCAGTACGTCATCGCCGACGCGGCGGCGGTACCGCCCAGGTGAGGCGGCCGGGGGTATACGGGTGACATGCTGAACCACACCGCAAACATATCGGCATTGACAGTGTGAATGGTCAGTGCTGGGGCAGAGAGACGAGGGCTTGCGAGTCGCAGTTGCCGTTGTGAGGCGTGACGGGAGGTACCGGCGGCTGCCAATCGCCATCCACACCATCTTTACAAAAACACGATCCCTCACATGCGGATGTTCCGTTGGCAGAGTTGCCTCTGGGTGCTGTCGGCGAGCCAATGGCCGCCCTGACGAATTTGTCGGGAAACCCAAAACTACTATGGCCTTCCTCCTGCTGCCGTGTGGATGATTGAGCGTGTGATGCGATCGACCGGTCGCTACATGCCAACCATCTCAATGTTGCGTGGCCAAGGGCGGTTGAGGCGCTGCCCTGACTGGTGTGCCCGCTGCCGGCGCAGCTTGGAGGGCTTGTACACCGAGAAGATCGCGCATCTCAGCGGAGCGCTGCTGCCGCTCAGCCACCGCCACAGGTGCGACGCCTCAGCCGCACAGCCTGGCGCGCCCCGTCTCTGCCGGGCGTGGGAGAGAGAATGCGCGAGGCGGCGGCGGCAGGCGGGGCGAATAAAGCCAAGGGACAGAAGGTTTTCTGCGCCGCAGCTGCAGGACGTTGACGGCTCCGACGGAGGGACCGCCTGCGTGGCATTATGGCATGGCTTCCGCTACGCCTTTCCGTACCATTTCATCGGGCGGTTTGCAGGTCCAGAAAGCAATGAATTGTTTTGTAGCACCGGCCGGGGGGGGGGGGGGGGGGGGGGATGCCGTGCTACTATTTTCTCGCATACAGCCCGTATGCATCGCTCATATGGCATGTCCCTCTCAAGGGGCTCGCTAAGCGAACTCCTTAGTACACCTAGGGTCTTGGGCTCCATCCCTCCTGAGAGCCGCATGTCATATGCGCAATTCACACGGGCTGTATGCGGTACCCCACTCTGGATAGGGCAGATGTCAGGGTATGAGTCCCTGGAACCTAGGGTTTCCATACCCTAAATCCGTAAGCCCTTGTACTCTGATTTGGGTACTCGTAATGCCGACGCCCCTATAATTAGTCGATGACTGACATTACCAGCCTCAAGTCGGACTGCTGCTTGCATGCAGCCTACAAGAACAGTTGCCGTAGTCTCGCGCTATAGTTTTGTCTGCATCTTCCCTTATGACAGGCAGGGCGGGTTCCTACTGTTTGCAGTGTTCGGCACGCGTTGGTATGGTAGTTGTATGGTAGTTGGTAGTTGCCCATATAACTACGGTCGTCCTCTCTTGCGCTGGGGGGGGGGGGGGGGGGGGGGGGTTCAAACGCTGTAATGTGCTGATATATGGCGAACCCAAAGCTTGGCGGTTGCGGTGTTGAAATTGAAATTGGAATTTTTTACAGCTTCATTCCCGGGCGAACCAGGCCAGCTGTCTGCCGGCCCGGCCGCATGAGCCCGCATAGGGCCGGCCGTAGCCCGTAGCATTGCAGCCCTCTGCAGGCCAAGTCCCTAATCTACCGGGGCGGGCGTTGTACCCGTCTCCCCTTTGAGGGGTTTTTGTGAAATTGGAAACCCCCTCCCCGTGCCTACCAGACCCTAGTCCACTCTGGCCAGGTTCTCCTCGGGCTGCACAGCCTCATACACACCCAGCCAGTCAACTGTGTGTCCTCTAGTGCAGCTGCCATCCGCTACTACAGGTACTCAAGCCGTGTGCCGTGTTCTAGAGCGCCCAAAATGGCCGCCCCCTCCCCGCATATGTTACCCATTTTACGCGACAGTTACGCTATATTTTCGTCTGCATTTGACCTCTGACGAGCCCAGGGCAATACCTTCCTATTCGCAGTGCTCTCATTTATACCGCGTCGGCATCCGCCGCGAATTAGATGTCAATATAGCGCCGAATAAATAACTGCGGTTATTGTCCTCTCGTGCGCGGGGGGTCAAACACCATGCTGACCTGTGGCGAAGTGGTACGTCACTCTATCGTATGTTTATATGAAGATCTCCCCATACCACCGCGGCAGCTGGCAGTCCCCCAATACCTGTACCTGTCTTGATGTGCCCGGTACAGTCTAAACAGCGCTCTGGCAGCTCCGATGACGATTTGATGTCTCAATGTATACATTACAGTTAATCAAACCTTTAATGTTTGTCCCCGGGGGGGCAAAACAAGGTGGCGAACCCAAAGCATGGTGGTGTCGATAATGTGAGTCCCCCACTTGCGATGCGCTCCGCTGTTGCCGGCGCAGGCTCGCCATGCCGTCGCGCACCGCCGGCGCGGACGCGGAGCCGGGCGCAGTGGCGGAGCAGCGCCGCGCGGTGGGGCTCCCGCCGGGCCGCTTTGTGTTCTGCTGCTTCAACACGCTGTACAAGGTGCGCGGATCCCGCGCCGCCCCGACCCAATGCCGCGATCGCCGGTGGGAGGGCAAGGCAAACAACGGTTTCCTGTCGGCAGCCAAGCTCACCCAGTGCTCATGCCCGACCCCCGATGTCCGTGCCTCACCAGCGAGTGTCCCTACGGGAGCCGACGTGGGTACAAGGTCACGGCGAATAACAGAAACCTGCTGCTAATGTGAGGCAGTCTCCCCGTTGGAGACAAAAAGAAACATGGGGTATGCAATGGTGGTGCAAAGACGAGAGGCTTCCGCCGTGTTTTCAGAATGCAAATTATGGTTACAAGGTTGTCACAACGCTTGCTACCACATGTTAGCAGTATATATGTACATGTAGCATACATGTCCTCATCATCATAGTCTCAGGTACACATCGTACCAGTACTCTTACTAACTCTTAGCAGTATATCGTACTCGTAGTATAAATGTCACATATGCCTGCCAGAGGTAAAATGTACGCGACACAACAGCGCGGAACTACAAACCGAATGTCCGTATAGGTTGCATGCAGGCCCAATTTGAGGCTTTCAACTATACTTCGAATTCGAGCATTTTGGATTATATTTGTAATTATAGCTTGGATTAGATGCTTATGGTAAAGGGTCCTGTAGGGGCGCCGGCACCCCATCTGAATGCGCCGCGGGTATAGTCGCACCGGATCTCCGACGACCCGGTGAAGCAAAACAAATCACTGCTTTCTGCACCCGAAACCCTGATCAAATGGTACGGTAAGGAGCGCACGGGTGGTGCCTCGCGGAGATTTTTTCGCCCCCGAAATAGGACTGGCAACTATGAAGCCCTTGCAGCGTCTCACGGAGATATTTGTACGGAACATCAAAATGTGTAATTCGGGTTCTGGCGAATTCCGAAGCGGGTGGCTCGAAACGTCCAAATCTGCGGTGTGAATCATGTGTATGACATCGCGACAGATGTAATAGCTGGGCTCGACACCACACCCCATAATACCCGGGTAAACGATCGCTGTCGTACCTACCAGCTGCAAACATCGGAGTCGGATGCATCAGGCAGATCAGCAAGACCAGGTCATGATCTCGATCTTACTTTGATTCATCCGAAGATGCATCGATCCTTGGAACTTGCAAGCATTAGAGATCAGATCACATCACCGTCTTGATAGCGACGATTTAGTTTCTCGGTGATCGCGAGTATTTGTTTTTTCCAGACCGACATCCTTGATGCGGAACTTTTCTCCCCGGGGGGTAGATTGGTGGAAGGGTATTTACCCTATGGCCACACAGGTTTTCGAGACAGATGTAACCAGGAGGAACCCCCCCCCCCCCCCCCCCCCCCCTTCCCCCATCTCTATAGAGCAACACTTAATAAGAAAGAAGAAACAGTTACAAGCAGTGTTACCGCTGCGCCAGGAGCAGCGGCACTCGATGAGGGGCAACATGCTGACGCATGGCTGACGCTGCTGCCACTCTCTGGCACTATCAATGCCTTGAGCCCAAGTGGGAGGGCTCATTCCAGCAATTCTCCCAGCGCCTGCATTCCGTGCCGGCGTCCACGGAATTAATCCCGGTACTGACTGACCCCGGTGCGCGGCGCCAGGTGGACCCCGCGACCTTCCAATCCTGGGCCAACATCCTGGCGCGCTCCCCGGGCAGCGTGCTGTGGCTCCCCGGCTCGCCGAGGGTGCGACACGCCCGCCCGCCTCAGCTGAGCCGTGCCGCCATGCCCGCAAAGTGTCCCGCCCCGTCGCCGCGCAGTGTGTCGCCCCCTGCCGACACTGCGCAGCAGTGAGTGCCGGACTAGTGCCGCCCCCCGGTGGAGAACTCGCCCGTCTATTAGGATGCAAGTGCGGCTATAAGAATAGAGCAGAAATATAAGTATAAATATAAATGTCTTGATACTTTGACTTTTCCTGAAAGAAACCTGACAGATACATCGTCGTCGTATTGCGAATCGATTTCGGATGGCACTAAGTACATCGTTTGACGTAGTATTGCCCATTTTCAGGAAAATGTTACGTGCACTGTTTCAAATTGGAGAGCGATCACTGACAATTACTTCGCGTAATTAGCAGATACGGCCGCATTAGGAATCCTATTACCGTATCTTACGCGATCTTGCGGTGCCTTCCCTGCAAACGGTACGTAATATACGGTATAACAAGAATTATAAAAGAATAGAAAAACGCTAGAAGGTGGCGCATTTAAACACGGCCAGGCACCACCGTTTCAACTTAATCGCCGCTTACGAGCTAGTATCATCCGTAAGCTGTCCCCACCTGCGAATATGAAGCGACTGCGAATATCATCAACTATCTTGCGTTGGAACGTACACAATCAGTATCACCATTCCCCGTGTGCACACATGTGCGGGTGCCTGCGCGGGGATGAAAACACGCAGTGCAAATAAGACCCTGCCGTGCCGGTGAGGGGTCAAATCCGGACGGAACTATCGCAGAACTACGGGTGCCGACGTGCCTGGAAGGTGCCTTGACCACGCGTTGTGATACAGCCCACAACTGGGCATGCGCGCAAACTATCAGAACATCTGCCTATAAGGACAGACTACAAGAATAGACCATGAGAACATCCGCCATATTCCTGTTATAGTCTCGTCTGCATTTGCCCTCTGGCAGGCATGGGAGGCTCTCATTACTACCGCGCCGGCACCCGTACATTGTAGCAAATGTACCCATAGGTTGTGCGCAACTCCCATTTAATTAAGGCTTATAGAATAAGTGTCCTTATTATTATTTTGTCGGTGAGCCGGCACGTGTGGCCATGGTGTCATAGCTCTCAAGTTGCGCCTCGCCCCCTCGGGCCCTCCCGCACCCGCCGCCATTGCCCCCATGACACTGTGCGGCCGTGCGTCATGCGCAGGGCGCGTTTGAGCTGATGCGGCGCGAGGCCGCGGCGGCGGGGCTCAGCCCGCAGCGGCTCGTCGAGGCGCCGTGGTTCCCGGAGGAGGAGCACCTCCGCGTCAAGGTCAGCCCCCCAATAAACGCCAGTCGACTCGCGCAGCTGCGCGCGACATCACAGGGCCGACTCTATACAGCACTGCGGACGGTCATCCCTGCGAGCCTTCCAGCAGTCAATCACTCTGGAGCTGTGTGGTGTTTGACAAGCCGGTACCTTCTCACGTGGAGATGGGGTGCAGGGGCGGTCATGAGAACACTGCAAATACGGCCCCGCCCTGCCTGCCAGCGGTCAAAGGGAGACAACACTACAGCCGATGTTCTCATAGGTTGCATGCAAGCCCGATTTGAGGCGTATAATCAGGGCTCTCATGGGGGCGCCGGCACCCGTAGAGATGCAATTGCTGTGACCACACATCTGCTATCGGGCCCCTCACACCCCCCCCTGCCCCCCCTCTTGCAACTCCCCGGGCTCCCCCTTGTCCCCTTGCGTGCGCTCCGCCATTGACGCAGAGCCTGTGCGACCTCTTCCTCGACACGCCCGCCTACAACGCCCACCAGACCGCAGGTGATGCGCTCTGGGCCGGCATTCCCATGCTGACCCTGCCGGGAGAAAAGGTGGAGCCCCCCCCCCCCCCCCCCCCCCTCCTGGCCCTCTGCTGCAACGCCCCAGCGCGGGCGCCCTCCGCTACCGACTCGGGTTAGACACATAAAATATAAAGTACGGCGAAGCTCGGTGAGGAGCCTGCCGTCATGGTCTGCCCCGCCATCCGGCCTACAGGTGCCGGCGCAGTAATGTGACGGAGCACGGCGAATATTAGAAACCACCCCGGACCATCAGAGGTCAAATGTGGACCAAACTAAACCGGAAATATAGCGAATGTTTTGATAGGTTGCATGCTAGCCCGGTTCCAAGAGGCTTATTATAAGGGTTTTCATATGGGTGAGTCGGCCGCCGCGGTGCCTCGTGTTGATACCTCGGGAGCGAGTTTCCCCGTGGGCGGGATGCACCTGTGCGCCACCCACCCTGCAGTGGGCACAGTCCTGCGCCCGGTGATCTGGGCAGCTCAGCATGGTGGGGCGCAGGGCGAGCATGCGGTGGGCGCCATCGTCCCGTGTAATGGCGCTCCACTCGTCTCGTGTCCCGCCATGCTGGATTCCCTGTGGGAGCAGGGTGCCCAGTAGATGAGCTCTCGAAGGCCGTCCGGACTTTCTCAGCCCCAATTTGCCATGTCATGGCGGGCTGAGTTCTCGTGGCGCGCACTGACAGCCTGCCGGTGCCCGCATTGACGCGCGGCAGATGGTGGCGCGCGTGGGCCTGTCGATGCAGCTGGCGCTCGGCCTGCCGCGCTCAAGCCCCACCATTGCGCGCTCCTACGCCGAGTGAGCCCCCCCCCCGCGACTGCATCGCCCGCCATTGCAGCGGTCTACAGCCAGCTGAACTGAAGCAAGTCGCAAAGCAGATTTCCGGGCTGGACGGTTAAGGAACGACTAGGCACTGCCAGTGCGGTATTCGCCAAACACAGCTTTGGTGATAAGCAGCAAGTTGTTGCGATATCGGGCGGCCACATATGTATTTGCTGATATTGCATACATACATACATATATGTGTAATATATAGATATATAGATATATTTGTATATATATGTATGTATGAATATATGTATGTATATTACAATACATATATTCTGTTCTATTACATTCATACTTATTTTTGAATTAGAACTTTTATATTGTAAGGTGTGATGTGGAGTCGTTCATACATTCATGTTTTATGTATTATAGTTTATTTGTTTATTTTTATCTTCGTCTATATTTATACTTATACAGTTTCCAAAGCCCCACAACGGGCTCTGACTCGCCCATGAGAGCCCAAAGTGTCATATTAGGCCTCAAAGTGAGGTTGCTCTCAACCTACCAGCACATCGCCGCCGCTCCATCACAACCGTCTTCATCGGGGCACAGTGTTTGGTGAAGAAAGTGGGTGCCGGGCGGTGACCCCGCTTCCATCTGATGGCAGCGCAAGAAGGGGCCTATTGGCCGAGGAGGCATTGACTGTGATGCGAGGAACAGGCAGGCGGGACACGGGTGTCGATGCACCAGCAGGGCCGCGCTGACAGGGGTGGGTGCGCCGCAGGTACGAGGACACCGCTGTGCGGCTGGCGCGGTCGCCGGGGGAGCTGCGGCCGCTGCGGGCCCAGCTGGAGTCGCTGCGCGCCGGCTCGGTGCTGTTCAACCTCACGAGGTGTGTCTGTGTCGGTGTGCGTGTGTGTGTCTGTGTCTGTGTGTGCGTTTGCAGCTTCTGCCATCTTTGCGCCCCCACGGCAGCCGCTCGCACCCCGCGCGCCATCCTCAGCAGCTCGACCTGACCACGCTCAGCCATAGCAAGAGTCCAATGCCCGCTGTCCCACTGTGTCGCGGCTTTATTACCGCTTAGTGCTGATGCCGTACCTCGCCGCGGAACACTAACCACCACAGCTATACTGCCCTTGCCGGGCTATTGTGATAAAAGACCAAGACCTACCCAGTCGCACGATCATATATGTCAACGGCTATATTGTTCCTATACTGGTGCCGACGCGGTCTTGGAAACACTGCAGAGGAGGACCTCTGCTCTGCCTGTCCGATGTCAAATTCAGAAGAAACTATAGCGGGACTATATCGAATGCTCCTATAGGTTGCATGCAAGCCCTGTCCAAGGCTTACGATACTGATTTTGATAGGTGCGCCGGCAGCCGGAGCGCGATATTGTGGTGCGCTCACACGGGAATAATGCTTAAGTACGTCCGAGAAATGAGTAGAAACCGTCGGTCTTTCAGCGTAGAGTCGCACGGAGGTTCCTCTAGTTTTACTCTGCCGCGGCAGCCTCGATCTTAAGCTGCAAGGACCCGCCTGCATACTGCCAGGGACGTAGCCGAAGGATGAGAGCCCCCCCCCCCCCCCCCCCCCTTCTGCTGCAGGTCGGTGCGCATGGTGGAGCAGCTGGCGGCGCTCATGTGGCAGCGCCACCAGGCGGGCCGCCCTCCGGAGCACATCCGCCTGCCCGATGACAGCGCCTCTGGATGAGGTGGCGGCGCGAGGTAGCTACATGGAGGATGCATGGATCAATGCAATGCGGGCCGTACCGGTCTGTCAAATGTGAAGCATGGCTTACCTTTCCAGCATGGCAGTAACTGCTACGAGGTCTCTGTGTTCGAACAGCTATAGATAGGGCGCAGCCAGTTTCAGCCGTCTCATTTATCATCATAGAAAATGAATGAACAGCGAAGGGGGGGGGGGGGGGGGGGGGGGCTGCACAAGACAAAGTTGTGCTCGAGAGATGTGATTACAACCGTCACAGCTCTTCATGAAAAGTCTGTGTTCACTGAAACCCACGACAAACCTGCTAATGCCTTGATGGGTCTATAGTGTCGAATCCATACTCCATTGCACGGCGGCCGGGGAGAACGTAGCGTCGACAACGCCGCAGAGGTGCAGGAGTTGGCTAGGTTTGCTTCAAGGCATCCTACAGAAAAGGCCCTGGGCCATGCCTACGCGATCGACACGCGGGTCACGTCGTGCTTGCTCGAATTGGGAACCGTCACGCGCAGAAGGCCATCCTTGTATTCGGCTGACACGCGCGAGGCGTCGACGCCGAAGGGGAGTTGCCGCTGCGCGAAGAATTGGAATTGGTGGCGGACCTCGTCCTCCGCCTTGCCCTCGGCAGGCTTGGTCGCCTCGGCCTCGGCCTCGGTGTAGCCGCCCTCCACCGTCAGCAGCCCCTCCGCATCCACGGACACCTGAAGGTTCTCGCGCGGGACGCCCGGGAGTCGCACTCCCAGCACAGTCTGTTCCTCGTCAGACGCCAACGTGCGGATGCCGACGTGCGTTAGTGAGCCGCCGCTGTCCTCCCTGAAGAAGCTGTCGAGGCCGAGTTTGCGTGGTACGTCGGACCAAGCCGATGCGAGAAACGGGCGGTCGAAGAGCAGTGCGTCGAGGTCGGAGAACAACGACGAACGAGGCCACTGGACGCGGCTGCCAACGCCGGCGCCGGGCTGGCATTTATCTTGGCAAGCCGAGCATCCGCATGGCTTTGTCGAATCGTCGGCGGTCTGCAGGCGCTGTGGCGCCCCCGGGCCAGCCTCGGCGGACGGGTCGGCGGCCGCCTGATCGGTATTGCTGTCCTTGTTATCGGTGGGTAGTTTCACGTCAACTGTGGCCGTAGACTTCGCTGCGGCTGTTGATGAGGCGCAATAGGCGGCAACCAAAAGAGCCGCCAGTACGACAGCGCTGTGACGAGTGGAGAGCGCCATCACTGGGCTATGTTTCCTTGACGACTCGACTGGCGAGTGTCACGCCGGAATACGTGCTCGGCGGGAGTTATTAACTCAACGTTGGAATCGAGTTCCTAGCAGAGTGGACACTGCCTGGTGCTTCTCTCGGGCACACACGACGACGACTGGTATTTGCCACGCACAGCGGGTTGCTGGGATGTCAGATGATTGCTTGAAGCGGCTTGGTGGTGTTGCTGTCGGTGGGAAAGCTGGAACGGCCTACCCGCTTTTATGCCCGCGCTGGCGCGGCACGACTCGTCTGGCGCGGCGTGCTGCTGCGTGTCTTGTGTTGCTAGGACACGCCGCGACAGCACGCGCGAGGGACAGCGTGTCGAGCACGGTACCGCCTTGCCCGGTGATCATGTCGTCGGTATCGGAAAGCTTCCAGAAACATCCACGAAACTCATTGGATAGTCCAACGAGAAACGCGTAATCGCCAATATGCTCCATGGCGCATAGATTTCACGGTCACATCTCTTGTCTTTATCTCAATTAATATACGGCATGTAAGGATTATACCGCCCTTCCACATGTATACAGCATCTTTAAAAATAAAGCCGCAAGGGGGTGCTCGGACTCTCCATCACTATTACTTGAAATACTTTTAGTCCTTACCGGAAGTCTACCTCCGGACGAATATACATCGTATTAATAAAATTACATGTATCATATCACCGTGTTCGTATATGCAATCCTTAATCTTATATTCCCTATCGATCGATCACAGTAGTAGCGCAGCGGTCAGTAATATACCGGCGGTGTGCTTCGCTTTTCATATTCGAACGAGCGAACGACGAACATTCGCGCGACATATGTCGCGCCGCACTAGGGCGCCGTTATTTTGAGAAACCTTTGCGAATACGAAGGGCGGGGTATGTTTATAGGAACGAACATTCGCGATCGTTCGAGAGGAATTCGCGATATATTGTTCGCGCGAAATGATCGAGCAGGAGCCTCGCCCGAGGCGGGCCCCCCTCGCAGGGGCCGCCAGACACTACGCACGCCGCCGCGGCGTGCTGCCAGGCTCGATTGCTTTGCCGACCACATGCTCACCCGCCCGCTTGACAAGGTCAGAAACGCTCATAGTACACCGCAGGCGCCTAACCATTCCCCTGTTCTACTCTTCCAGTGAGTCTTCCTTAGTGCCTTTCCTGTACGCTACCTGCCCACAAAGTGCTACTACCGAACCACCACATTTCAGTACTTAGTATATGAACCCAGCATTTCGCTTACAATTCGCGATCAGCTCGCGAATACAGAGCGAATCTCCCAGCTCGCGAAGGCTCAGCGAAATCACGGAAGTGTACAAGTGAATACTAGCGAACAAACCTTCGCGACCGTTTGTTCGCGAAATTTATCCGAGCTCGCGAAGAATTAGGCGAAGGCTGAATCCGGTATATATGGCCGGTATGTGGGCTCATAATGAACTATTATATCCGAAAAAATACCTATCGTCGAATGGAATATGAAATGCAAATGATTAAATACGGATATGCAATAAAAGTGTGTAAATACAAATGTGTAATACTGTATATATACATGTTATATGTATATTCATACACACATATGTAAAAATATAATATATACACACATCTATATATAAAAATAAATGTATGATACATTTATATTTAGACATACATACACATGCTTATATTGACAAATATTAGGGTTTTTTGAAACCATTACTAACTATGTTCAAGCTATATGACACGCGTGACCAGCACGCCATGCTAGGCCGTAGCCGCCGCTAGCTCTCTGACTACACTATGAGGCAGCGATCACCACTGGGTAGCAGCCACTTTCTGCTTTTTTGTGTCTGCCATTATTTGCACTCACAATAGCAACCGTGTCGCACGACGACGTGAAGAGCTTAGCTTTCTACTCCGTCTAGCGAACGCGTATCGACGAGTACTCCTTACCCCCGAGGACGACAGTGACTGTTGTGAATGGGGGACATAACGAAGCAGCCGCCGCGGAATTACCGGCTTCGAATCAACAGCCGCCGCGGAATTTGGCGACCGTTGCGGCCGACTTATACCACAAATTACCCGCTATCTCCACCGCGGCTGAGGAGGGTCAGGTGCAGCGCGCATCGACGACATGTTCGCTGAAATTGAAATTGATTACAACGGGCTAGTCTACCGCTCTCCAACGTCATGACTGAGTTGCTCTTAGAGCTTGCCATCTCAAACCATAGCAGAGAACATATAGTGTAATTACAGCTCCGGCTTCCGGCCATCCTCTTTCGTTTCCAAGCCCCGCCTCCTTCCATCACGCGATCAGTAGCTGTGTTATTCTCGGATAACTATGGGTAGTCGCCAGTACGATGAGCGACTACCGCTGATTGTCAATACGGGGATTACGAGTGCAGTATTCGCCCCGCCCCCGAAAAGGTTTTCCCGTACATTAGTAATGCACCGGCACCACGCAATCTTCGATCGTCGTGCGTCTTGGCTCCACCTGCCGCCATCGCTGAAAATATCCCGCAGGTCGCGGCGCCCAAGTCGGTCATGTTGCTCACCCTCAAAAGGATGCTTCGCAACCGGTTGTGGCGGTCCGCCGGCCTCGGCCGCGGTCCGCCGATGCTGCCTCCATCTCGCCCGCCAAAGCTCTTGCGGTAAGATCCCCAAGGGAGTCTGGAGGGGGGAAGGCGGACACCAACCCCCCCCCCCCCCCCGGTCCGCGTATCATCGCTCCGTGGTCGGCAGGCCGGTCATGCTCGCATGCGCCCCGCTCGCCTCCGTCCGCAGCGCACCTCGTCGCTGTAGCCGCCCATCCAGGGTCAGACCGAGCGGACCGCCACTCCTCCCCCCGCATGGTTGCGACTCCCTCAGGGCACTCCGGGACTTGAGTGCCGGGCTCATGTCTCCTCGCGCTCGCCGCCCTAACCCGTTCTCACGCGACGGCTGAGGGCTTTTCGGGTATTCCGAACGGGTCGGCCGCAGGGCGCCGCCGAACACTCCGTTGTACTAGGCCGGGATTCGAGTGATTCACAGTAGGTGGAACACATGCGGGTGGGGTGTACGCCACATCTTCTGCAGGTCGGTCGCGGGTCGTACCGAGGTACGAGAACACGATTTTACTTCGAAAAGCCCTCGCGAGTAGGCGGCCCCCATAGTCCGAGTCGTAAAGACCCCCCTCCCCACCCGTAGGCGGATCTCGGAGAGGCCGACGCAAGGCCGAGGTCGTACAAGTATTATTTTTAGCAGCCCCCCTTACAGGGCTGCTGCCCGGCGGCGCCAGCAAGCGCTACCGGGACTACGAGTATTATTTAAAAGCCCCCCGCAGGGCTCCCGGTCGTCGCATGATCCAAGGACTACCCGTCACAATAACCGGCCAACCCGCTCAGCCCCCTGCCGCACCCAGCCGGGCACGGGTCTTAGTGGTTACCAGCGCCCACCACGTGGAGGTGGGGGTGGTGACGCCAGGCCTGCCGCACCCAGGATCATCCGCTCTTGGTGGGCCGCTGCCTGGCGGCGGGCGCCCGTGTTCGCGACGGCCACCGCACCACTCACCGCTGCTCTCACCTCGCAAGTCACCACCATGCTTCAAGGCACCATGCCTGCCATCCCCGCCCCCGGCGGCGAGTCGTGGGAGGGTGGTATTGCGGCGCACCGCAAACCCCCGGCGTACATCCCGGCGTAACACATGTAACGCCCGGCAACGCTAAAGCCAACCGCGATAGCCGCGCCTTCGCGCAGGCGACTGCGGCACCCACCGCTCGCGATGCTCAGCAAAAGCATGCGGCCACCAAGATCTGGAGCTAGAGCAGGTCGGCAGGCGCGGCAAGCGTCTGTCGTGCAGCCCGAGCGCGATTATATCGACTCCGAGTATTGTGGTTAGCTCATCGGCCCCGGCCTCGAATCCGCCCCCCGCAACTACACGGATGCACCCCGGGTATACAACGGCGACTAAATATACCGCACCCTTAAGCGCAAGGGGCACTCCGCCACTCACGAAGACTACCGCCACAACGGGTGCTATGCTTACTTTGCCGGCTGCGCTAACGCGGCGGCAGTTGAAGCACTGGTAGCGCTTTTGAGCCTCCCCCCGGACTCAGTGAAGTATGCGGCGGCGCTCCTGATGCTGCGTGAGAGCCACCGCACCAACTGCGCGGTGGAGAAGGCCCTCCGTGTGCGGGTCTCGCACATCCGAGCGACACTCCAAGGGCGGAGGGGCGACGTCGGACCTCGACCGAGCCTTCGTGGAACTCGCGGGCGACCACTACCTAAAGCCCGCCCCCGCACCTGCGTCATCGGCGTACGGCAAGGAGTACGTCCGGTTCCGGGCGCATGCGCGGAATGTCGCCGTTGGTGCCGGTGCTAAGGCTGTCACATGAGCGGCCTCCGCGCGCGACACGCCGGACAAGACAAAATACCCCCGCCCCAAGGACCCCCCTCGCCACAGCAACCCCAAGACCACCCCCAAGAAGTGACGGGGTGACCGGGCCGATTCGTCGTTTACTCCTAATTATCTCTATATGTGTTCACGTGCGGAGGAAGATAGCCGAGTGGCGAGCTATCAGCCCGAGCGGGTAAGTTTTGGATTGGATCCGCCGGGGGGTGCGGATACCGTGGATCGGCAACAAGCGCACCCTACCCGCCTTCAACACCGGCATCTCTGCGGGACGTGACCCCCGAAGACCAAGCCTTTATGGACAAGGAGCTACCACGTGTTGTACGCGCCAGCTCGTGGGAGCGGGGCAACTCACGGCGGTGTATATCCCGGCTATTTTTGTGCCGAAGCCATGCACCAACAAGTGGCGTCTGATTATCGACCTCCGGGACCTTAACGACTACAACCACGAGACATGAAACTACTCAAGAACCTGACCCGGGATGACAATTTAATGGTGTCGTTTGACCCGGCGGACGGCTACCAATGTTGATGGTAGATTAGCAATGTAACTATAGTAGTACCATTTTTTATATCGCTTAGATATACTAGCTATTCTGGATATGCGCTCATCGCGCATATGAGCCTCAATAGCGCGATGCGCGCGTCTGAGCTCGGAGGTCAGAGCACGTAGTAGGGGAGCTCGGAGCCCGGGACACGCATATTGCGGAGCGCCTCAGTGCTTGTAATCACTTCTTTATTTCCAGCAATTCATCGCCTCACCCTCCGCCTCTGCACTCACGCACACACAAGAGCCGACGTCAAATTCCGCGCTCTACAGGTTATGGTTGCCCTCACATCACAGCGAGGGTGAGGCAGTCCTCGATCACTTAGGACACGCTGAGAAGTCCGCGTTTTTTTGTGCGTAGCGAGCCCGTTGTTGAACACGGCTCGGCAAACCACTTGGCTTTGAGGGGACTAATTCGTTGCAAGTCCCCTCCCCCCCCCTCCCCAATCCCGACTCGACCGCTCGAGTCACCACCGAATCCCCGTCCGCGTCGTCATGTCAGTGTTTACATGATATTAGGCCAGGTGCGTGAGATTGTAAGAAGCACACATGTACCGGAGCGGGGCACAGGTACCGAAGCGTTACAGAGCATCGCGAGCGGTGCACAACACAGGTACCGGAGCGTTACGGAGCGTTGCGGGCGAGAGCCGTGCACTCGGCGGGAGTGCACGTCAGTCGGATACCATCTTGGACAATTGGGTCAGCCCCTAGTGTCCCTGCAGTGCCCCACACATGGGTGGAGGACTCGGAAAAGGGAGAGCTCAAGGCCATCTCTTAGGCTTCAGAGCCGGGAGGTTGTGGGTCTTTAGACCCAACCTTTCTCATCCCGATGTAGGCATTGTCGCGACGAGTGGTGCTCACCATTGTCCGAACCGAGTCCGTCACTGGTTTGGCTTTGATGTCAAGGGATGACCACGCCGGCTCGCAGAGAGCAACCGGTCAATCCGACGCTTGGCAAGGCTACGAACCATATGGCGTGCATCTCATGACTCGGCTGATGGCGCACCTGGCTGGGGTGCATGGACAGATGTTCCACCACTATTATGAGTTCTACTCCTGTCAGATGGAGCTCTTAAACTACTTCCATGAGCAGGCAGGTAGGCACTGGGCAGAGGGAGGCACAGCCAGTTTTCCCGCTGTTGAAGGGTCTAGAGTTGCTGCCACCAACCCTCCGGTGCCGGGGGTGCCGGCGGCCGACGTACGAATCGGCGCAGGAAGATTCCGGAAATTTCCGGAGCATCGTGGCGCCGATTGCACACGGCCGACTAGGGCTGGCACCGCTATAGGATTGGGGCATCACTCCGTTGTCGTTTTCTAACCTCAGTTAATACTTAACAATGGGATGGCCTGGCGATGGGAAAAGCGCCGGCGTGCCACGCCATACGGGCTGGCGCGGCTGGCACGCCCGCTCTGCGCGATTGGGCGGCCCATGAACAACCTAGCAGCGGAACGCCATCGCTGCGGAGGTTTAACGTGCACCGATGATGCCGAGCACACGGTCCCTCACGGCGCAGAGCACCGTGCGATTGTCTGTTGCGCAAGCAACAGCAAAAGGGATGGACTGTGCCGAGTCCGTGTCCCGCCTAAATAGCCAGTGCTGTTGAAGGGTCTAGAGCTGCTGCCACCAACCCTCCGGTGCCGGGGATGCCGGCGGCCGACGTACGAATCGGCGCAGGAAGATTCCGGAAATTTCCGGAGCATCGTGGCGCCGATTGCACACGGCCGACTAGGGCTGGCACCGCTATAGGATTGGGGCATCACTCCGTTGTCGTTTTCTAAACTCAGTTAATACTTAACAACGATAAAATACCGGGCTGGAAGCCCACGATAAGCGGAGCGCATCTGAAAAGATGGTTGCAGAGGCAGCGGTTCCCGCCTCTGGCGCGGCGACCGAGAGGACGGCGTTCGGGGACGGCCGTCAGGTCGGACAGCCGCCCTGGCCTCGCGGCAAGACTAGCGGAGGCAACAAGCCGCCAGACAATTTAGCCACAATGCTTAGCCAATCCGAGCTAGACAACGGCTGACAAAACCGGTGCATGCCCCGCGGCGACACTATAGCCAAGCATGCAAGGATTGCCACGGGCATGACCAGGAATTGGAACACCGTATGCTGACTAGAACATGCTCGCCTTGCAGTTTGTTACATGTCTCCTATTGCAGGATTGTGGCGGGGGGGGGGTGTTGATGGTAGATTAGCAATGCAACTATAGTAGTACCATTGTTTATATCGCTTGGATATATTAGCTATTCTGGATATGCGCTCATCGCGCATATGAGCCTCAATAGCGCGCTGCGCCCGTCTGAGCTCGGAGGTCAGAGCACGTAGTAGGGGAGCTCGGAGCCCGGGACACGCATATCGCGGAGCGCCTCAGTGCTTGTAATCACTTCTTTATTTCCAGCAATTCCTCGCCCCACCCTCCGCCTCTGCACTCACGCACACACAAGAGCCGACGGCAAATTCCGCGCTCTACAACCACACGCTCGGCATCAACGAGGCCGATCGCGACTTTTACACTGTGGACTACCGCGGACATTGTACCGTTTGGCCGGACTTCCTATGGGCTGGAGGTCGTGCAGCGGTTTCTACTTAATCAAGCTGACGGAAGTGTTCGTGCGGCACTTGCGCGGCCGGTGCCTACCCCGCCAGCGAATTCCCCACCTGCGGCGCTCCCCATCAAGAAGCCAACGCGACGCTACCTTCGCAACACGCGATGGCGGGGGACACGTACGACTCCTAATCTCATGGACGACTACCTTCTCTTCACCGATTCATACGACGACACTCTCCGCCTGCGGAAGCGCATCGCGGAGCTATTGGATCGGCTAGGCCTCGCTCGCAACCTCGATTAGGGCGAACACCTTGGCCTCATCATCATCGACACTCTACGGTGCAAATCCCGCGCGCCCGAGATCGACCTGGCGACCATCGCGCACCTCGTCACCGACCTCACGCGTGGAGCGTCGGACAAGCGATGGCTGCCGGCCCGGCGTCTGGCGGTGTGGACGGGTAAGGCACAATTCCTATACATGGCTATCCCCGCAACACGATTCAACCTCCGCGAGCTACACTCAGTCATGACTACGCGCACGAGTTGTAGGGGGGGGGGGGGGGGGGGGGGGCATGATTCACCACCTCAAGCGCAATCTCCGGTGGTGGGCGGACGTGCCCTCCGCCAATAAGAACGGCCGCTCCATGCCTCCATCTACCGGCCGGTGCAGTCTTCGTACATGCACTGCGACAGTTCGGGATATTATGGATGGGGCGCAGTACTCAACTACAAGGTGGAAGCAAACTCGAAATTAAAATTGATTTACAACTTACTGCTAGTCCGCTGCTCTCCGCTATATGGACCGTGTTGCTCTAAGGGCATGCCGTCTGTGACCATAGTAGGGACACAATATATAATAGCTAGACGTACTGACCATTCTCTCTTGTGTCCATCCCCTCCTCCTTCCGTCGCAGTTTTGGCTGCCCCTCATGTCTATTTATCTCTGAATTCGCGGCAGCTCCGTCATTCGCGCCCAATTCATTTATAGAGCCCCATGCATCCTCCGGGTTTTTGGTCCGCTGCGCACAACTTCGACCCGTTGCTCGGGTAGGCATCTAGCTAGGGCGGCGCCATGTTCCTGTCCATTCCCATTTGCTGCGGTATGTCCCGAAGGGGGCGCACAGGTGGACTGTGGCAGCCGAAGCGTCCCGCCTTGCTTTACGACCCGTACATGGGTCTCCGCCACCATGTGAGGTGCCGTCTCAAGCATATGGTTGCCTTTGGGGTAGTATGTTAATATATGGCTCGGGGCCAAATGGGGGTTGCGGTTAGTGCGCCGGCGGGGCGCGTGGGGGCTTGTGCGGGCATGGGGCTCGGAGGCCCTCTATGTCTCCGTCCATGTAGTCTTCTTCCTCGACCAGGTCGCCGAGATCTTTCGGCGCCCGAGTCGTGTTCGTCGTCTGCCATCCGCTCACGTTGCTAGGGCGGAGAGCGGGTGAGGGGGGAGGAATGAGAGAGTGGAGCGGGCCGCCCGTGCTGAGGGAGGTAATACTTTTGCGATGCGTTTTCGTCTGAGGGGAAAGCTGCGGTCCATTTGGTCGACAACTTGTGAATGAGGTGTGAGCGGCCTCCGGGCGGGAGGTGTCGCGAGTGGCGAGGTCTTCTTGGAGGCCAGTTTTGGCTCGCGGTGAGCTTCCGGAGCGGGGGAAGAGCAGGGTCGAGGTTGACCGGGCGCCCGGGCGGAGAGAGGTGTACGTTTGTGTGCCACGCGTTTCTCCCAAGGGCCGGGGGCGTGGCTTTGGGCAGGTTGCGGGCCGCCATCGGTGATCACACTTCTGGCAATGACCGGGCGGGTTGGTTGGGTGCGGATGCGAGTGCGGGCCGCCACTTCCGGTTTCTTTTCGCGAGGTGGGCTGTGTTCTGCCTCGGACACGGAGGCGATGGGTGCGGGCATGTTCCGATCGCGGCCGTGTCCACTGCCTCTGCCAAGACCGGGGTTGCGGCCGGAGCCATAGGTCGGGCCGCGGCCAAGGCCGCGACGAGTGTGAGCTGAGGGGTCGGGCAAAAGCGGCTGGGTTGGAAGCTTCTGGGATCCGCGGACTTGGCGCGGTGGGTAGATTCAACGGCTGTCAAATCCACAAGCTGGGACATCACCGCTTTTTGGAATTCGCTGCGTTCGGCTTTGGTGTGTGTGGGCTTGGTGAATGCCTCGAGGGCGCCGCCTCCGTAGGCGCCTAAGGAGACATCCAAGAAGCGGAGATCGTTGTTACTGCCTGGATGGGGTGGTGCTGAGCAGCCACGCCGGCGGGTGGCGGGAGGGTTTGCCTGCATCTGTAGTGGGGGCGGGAGGGGGGGGGGCACCATGTAGCGGCCCGGCGCTTCAGGGTCGTCCTCGATGCGTAGGCGGACGCGCTTCGAGTGGACACACACCAAAGATGACGCCAAGGGGGTTGGAGAGATATATTGCGAAGCGCGAAGCCCCGGACTAAGTGGAGATGGGACGGCGATTTTGTACTGTGGTGACTCCGGGCCGGCACTTGTACATGTCGAGGGACGCCGGGTATAGGTTTGGGTCAACACCGGCCTCTTGGAGTTCTTCAGATGGGCGGTTCGTAGTGTGTGGGCTCCCCGCAGGGAGAGCCGCATGTTCGTGGCGGAGGGCGGCGACTACCGCCTCTGCAAGTTGTTCATGGTCGGGTAGGGGCTTGGTAGAGGGGGGGGGGTATATATGAGAAGTGTGGCAGTCGACGACGTAGGTGAAGAAGTCATCGTTGGCCGCTTTGGTCGGCGTTTGACCGTTATGCGAGGTATATGGCAATTGGGTTTTGCTAATTTGCATCTAGAGCGCGGGCATATAGTCCGTTGCCGGCAGGCATATGACCGCCCCTTGGGCAGCCGGGCCAGCAAATCGGCAGCCTTGGTAGTCGATAGCTCCAGTCGGGTGGTGTGGGCTGGGAGGCGGGGTTTGTGGGTGTGGAAGATATCGACGAGCTCGTATATAGCGGCAGGGTCCGGGGGGCGAACCTCTACCGTTGGGTTGATTGGTCGTGTGCCGCCAGAGTTGGTGTTGGCGGGAGAGTCAAGCTAGCCCCGCGCATGGGCCGTGCACGTCTCTACCATCTTGGTTATATTCTTTGGGCGGTGGGTGATGCCACCCATGTTTCTGGCGGCCGTCTCTATGTCGTGCATAGGAGTGAAGATGTTGGTCAGCCTTGCATGTAGCTCTGGGCCGGACCAGTCTTCGAGCAGGGGGTTGGAGATAAATACCATGCGTTGCGCACGGAGTTCTGAAGGGATAACCGGGGCGTCGAAGCGGGGGAGCACCGGTGCTCTGGTATTTGTGTATCGTTTGTTGGCGGGGGTCGTGTTGCAATATGTCGGTAGGCGGATGGCCTCGGTGGCTTCCACCTTGGGAAGGGGGAGTTTTACTGTGCCCATCGTAACGTCCCGTTTGCCTTTCTTACCAGGCAGCGGGAGAAGTTTCGTATAGACTCGAATGTCATTATTAGCTGTGGCCGTGATGTACGTTCATGCCTTTTGGATAGACTGGAAGATTGTGAGGTTGGCGCTGCGAAGCTCTTTCTCAATGGTAATGTCAATACCTAGGTTGGAATAGTTGTTCAGAACCGGGATTAGAGTGCCTTGGGGTGGTGCGTTCATCGCCACTCTCGTGAAGATGGTGTGGGGAGGCTCTTGCAGAGAGTGTTTTGGGAGCTGGTAGGTAGCATGCGTACCGGCGGCCCCCGTGAGGGGGAGGCCGCGCGATGCCATGATGGCCCGCCATGAAGGCTCGGAGGGGTCTTCGGTCTCTTGGGTGTGGTTGCGGCGTGGTCTGGGCGAACGGGTGCTTTGACTTCAGCGGCCGCGTGTAGCGCGTTCATCGCATACGCGACGGTGCCTTGCGGGATAGGGGCAGTAAGCGCGCGGGCGCGCACACGGAGGGGGAGCCGCTTGCGGCGAGTTGTGGGGGAGCACTGCTGACGGCAACAACGGAGGTGCCCGCAGCCATCGAGTGAGTGCGAGATAAGTGGGCTGCGGCCGGCAAGCCGGAGGGTCCCTTGGGGTTTGCCGGCTAGAGCGCGTATGGTGCGGCGTCGCCGCATTGGGCGGTTGCCGGGTGGGCGGTGGGGGATTTGGCGGTCACTCGCCGCTGCAACGTCTTCATCGCTCGCGCCGGCCGACCCGTAATCATAGGTTGTACCCGCAGCCATCGCTGTGTGGGCGGCTTTGGCGGCTGGGCGGAGGGTTTTGGATTTGACTTTGCGTTTGTCGAGGCATGTGGGCTCTGCGGTAGGTGGTGCGGCGGCGGATGGGGGTCCTTTTGCCAGTGCATGAGCCAATACGGACCGTCAAGGGGTGATGGGGCACGGATCAACCGGCGCGGGTCGGCTTGCCGAACCCTGCGGGACTGCGGCAGCCTCGTCGGCCGGAAGTTTGCCCTCTTCGACTGCCATGACGGCGCATACCGCGCCCTATCCACGAACGCGCCGCGCGCGCGCGCCGCGTACGGTACGGACTCATGGAGCCGGCGCAGCGCGCCCCGTAGTGGGCCGCGTCTATGTATGCTTATGTACGGGCCCTTGTGAGCCGCGACGACCTGGGCACCCGGCTACCGGACCTACTCATTAAAGCCGTGACTCCGAAATTGAAATTGAAATTGATTACAACGTCCAGTCTGCTGCATCCACTCGCTCAGACTGAGTTGTTCTTAGGACCTGCTATCTCTAACCACAATGGGAACACGAAGTGTTATCACAGTTCAAGCTATCGGCCATCCTCTTATGTTTTCTAGCCCCTACTCCGTCCAGTGGGCTATAGCTAAGACAACATCGCCCCCCTGCTATCCCTACCCAAGTCCGACCCGTCCCATCCAGAGCTCAGCAGGCACGCTAAGGCAGCCAGAGGCGTCCCGCCTGCTGCTACTGAGGTGTGATGGGGGAGGGAACTGACCGGAGTAGTTGCATGGTGCTCAGTATTTATGTACCGCTGAGCCGGCTAGCGGGGGGGGGGGGGGGGGGGGGGCGGCTACAATGCCCTCCATTTCTAATATTTTTTGGCACAGTATACTGCGTTTAATGGCATGATGACTTCGTCTCGTGCATGTACCAAGCCCGCGGGTCGGGCGATACACTGTTTGTAATACTTGCGGGGAATGGTGCTGGTAAATTCAAAAAAATAATGCATTCCGGGCGTACCGGCTAAAAACGTCCGCAGTTCTTGGGTTGAGGCGCTGGTAGTCGCGGGCGTGCGTCTGGCTTGGGGTTGGGTGCCTTGCCTGCGGAGCATCCGCATACGGCCCACCTGCGGTTGCAAAGGGGTCGTCTGGCGCGGGGGGCGGCGGGGGCGATGAGCCTCTGCCGCGAGTTGGGCCAGACGGGACGTCTGGGCTGGTGTGCTGGTTGTGGAGGTATGCTCGAGGGGTTGGTGGCCTCCGAGGCCTCTCTTGTCGCGGTGGGGGCTTGGGCTGCGGCCAGTGGAGCCGGCTCGGGGTGCGGGGCTGGATCGACGCTTGTCGCCGGCTGATCTTCCGGTCGCGGGTCTTCACCGTCCATCTCCGTGTCTTGAGGGGCTGCCGCGGCCGGGGGGTGGGCCTCTTTTAGCTGGCTAGTTGGTGGTGGCGGGAGCTCCCGGGGGAGCTGGCCATGGTGCATCGCCGACTGGTCGGTTGTAGTCGGCGCCGGTTGGTGAATAGTCGCCGGCCTCTCCCGCCTACGCATGTGCATGGTTCTGGTTGCGACGAGTTGCGCGTCGGATCTCGTGTTAGTGGCGAGTCCAACTCTGCTCACCCCTGTCGGAGAGGCGGCAGCCGGCATCGGGGCGCGTCGGGTCACCGCCCGGACGTCGTGAGTTTATGTGTGTGCCCCGCCGAGCTTGGGGCCGAGGGTACAGATCGGGTTTAGAAGGATACGGCGCACGTCGACCCCCTTCGCACGGTTGCGGGTCGCCGGATCGCAGGATAGCGGGGCGACTTGTGTGGCACAGCCGGTACCAGGGGAAAGATCGATTGGGGGCTGGCGGGACTGGCGGCGCAAAACGCGGCGGAGACGGCGGATAGCAGGTGGGAGTCGGGTGCCCGTGAATTCCTTTGCGGCAATGGTAGTTGGGATTTTGGGGGGTTGGGCTCTGCCGCTGCGCAGCGTATCGATAGGGCCGCCGACCGCGGCCTCCTGTTGCTCCTCGGGTATGTTGGTGTTCACGTTGGTTGTTGTGGTAGTCTCTTGTGGAGTCTGCTCTTCACGCCGCTGTGGGCGCTGGCCGGCAGTTGGCCTGGGGCGGGCAACAGGTGGAAGTCGGGTGCCTGCGATTTTTTTTGTAGTGACGGCTGTTCGGATCTTGGGGAGTTGCCTGGGTCTTGCCGCCGCGCGGCGCATTGAGAGCGGCGCCGACCGCGGCGTTCTATTGATCCTCGGGTCTGTTGATGTCCATGGTGGTTGTAGTGATGATCTCCTGTGGAGCCTGCTCTTCACGCCACTGTGGGCGCTGGCCGGCAGTTGGCCTGGTGGTGGGTCGTCCGGTCGTCGGGCGGTCCACCGTTTCACAGAAGTACACTATCATCACCAGTAGAGCCGCGCCGGCTCGCCCGGATTTAGTACATACGCAGTACTACGCCCCTTGTTCATGGCCGGCTGGAAAGTGAGACCGTGACTCCGAGAACCTATGGCACGGGCGTGCGTCGTTACTTGCAGTACTGCACGGAGTATCACATCGAGACCAATAAAGCAATAAAGCATACCAATAAAGCAACCTTCAACATTGCTCTCTGCCGCGGAGAGCGCGTCCCGAAGAAGTTTTGTGCTCTTTCTCCAGAGGAGCCGGCTCACACCTGGGTCTCAAGCGTGATTGGCAACTAGCTCCCGCAAGCTGCCGCGTCGGTGGGCGCGACCCCTCACCCTTTTCATGTCGACATCGCACAGCTTACGCAGCGGCTCGGCTGCATCGGCCGTTGCGTGCATTGAGGCGCCGCTTCCCAGGATATGGCACTTCGGTCACTCGTCTCCTACCAACACGGTGTTCGAGACTATATATATCGACCCCACCATGATGCCCACTCATCTCGAAGCTTGGTACACCAAGTTGCGGGAGTGGGCATCATCCTGGGGTCGATATGTCTTTGCCTTGGCATCATGATGGGGTCGATATATCTATTTCTTTGGCTGGCTGGTCGCTTTCACGACCAGCTTACTTGCGGGAGCGTTGTGCCAGCTTTCAGCCGAGTTCCCCGGCATATGATGGCTATCCCATCGGTAAATGCTTGAAATTGAAATTTAAATATCTTACAACTTTGTTCTTGCGTAGGCTTTGATGCTATCTACACACGCAAGTTGTCTTACGGCCCGATCACACGAACCTGCATAGGGTTTGCTGCCAGTTCGCATTGCACGTAGCGTGTGGTCCTCTGAAGGCCACGTGTGAATGCTTATATTGACAAGCATTAGGGTTCGGTGACACCCTGACTATATTTTAGGCTATGACCAACACGTCTTGTTGGGCACCGGCCGTAGCCGCCCCTAGCTGTCTGACTGCCTTATAAGGCAACAATCACAACTGGGCTAGCACCCACTCTCTGCTTTTCGTGTCTGCCATTTGCATCCACAAACCCGCCCTCTCATCCCAGTTTCTTCGTGTAGGCACCCAAGTGTGTGTGCCAACGATGTAAGCAAGCTAAACTCTGTTCGCACAGACTGACTATCCCATCGGTAAATTTACCTATGCGTGATAGATTTAAGAATTGTAGTTATCGTTATATCTGGGTACCCGCAATAATCGTACCGCCAGGTAATCCTTACTGCTGGTACAGTACTACAGTACGAACAAGAATTAATAGTGTGTTAAGATTAAGTATGCAGGTAGGCGAGAATATTATAAGTTAGCTGCAAGAGGCGATTAGGAAACCATCCGAATAGGCAATAATAGGCGAGAATATTATGGATGCTAGAAATATTATTCGTCTGCTGTATATATTTCAAGAAACCTTACATGTTCGATACGGCCGGACAAAACTATAAGATGGTCGCTACGTCGCTAGCTACCAATGCCAAGATTACACTAAAATAAAATAAAAAATGCGTATATGCAACGGGGTGTCGCTACGTCGCTACCAGGGTTGGGCATAAGTGACCCCTGGGTCGCTTATGTCATAACATAAGTACTTATGACATAAGTACATAATTATGTTATGATCCGGCATAAGCGGAATTATGCCTTATGTTATGACATAATTTTTGAATAATTATGCTCATAACATAATTATGCCATAATTTATGGCATAAGAAGTGAGGAAGTGGCCGAAATACACCGCCACCGCGACCTTTGTATGTCAGCTCGTCCTTGGGGAACAGCTTGGAACCGTTACGATAGGGCCAGCTCAGCCATCGGCTCAGCCCACGTCTTGGCGTTCAGCTCCTCCACAGTCGCACAGAAGGGCCCCTCTCTCGGAAACTTCGGGTGCAGCTGGTTGGTTTTCGAGCCGAAACACAAAATACAGCATATTGTCTCTCCAGCGGACGAGCCATCCTCAATCTCGCAGTCGTCAGCCTCCCGGGAAGAGTTGTCGACGAATAAGCCCCAATAAGGCGACTTCCTGCGGGTCGCGTGCGATCCCCATGACGCCTTAAGATTCTTCTTCACTAGCTCAATCCGTGCGCGCGCGCGGCGAATGCCCTCAGCAGTTCGTGTGTCCGAAGCGCCGCGTTCAGCCTTATCGGAAGCCGGGAAGTTCGAATAATCGTCGGCTGTTGGGGCGGTGGTGGTGGCAGCAGCCGCAACGGGTGGTGCGGCGGCGGGTGTCTGCTCACTAGCGGCGGGTGAGGAGCCGCCATCGCCCGTACCGGAGCAAATCTCGCTGCGAACCGCAGTATGGTGCGACAGTACGGACCTCCAAGCGCATGTAGACATGGCGGAGCCCGTCAACGTTGCCTCGTCCTTGCCCGTTGGGGGTGTTGGTGTGGTCATGGCGGGCGCCTGTGCGCCTGCTGGCAAGGTGCTGGATAGCGATCCGGCGGGAAGATTGCCTCTGCGACGGTCGTCTGTGTGCCGGCATCACGAGTATATTACTTATGATTTCGTACTATCGCCTCGTACAGTAACACCTCGTACATAGGTACTGTATCTACGAGCAGTACGCAGTCTGCGGGGGAGCCAACTGCGGGTTTTATCGGCACTTATGCCGGGCACTTATGCCTGGGACTTATGCCGATTTTCGATGGGACTTCCTCATAAGCATAACCGCTTATGTTATGTCATAACATAAGTTTCCCGGAATAACTTATGCCTTATGCCCAACCCTGGTCGCTACCCCTGTTCTCGTGAAAACGCTACTGGCCAATCCTAACTACCTGTAGCGACGCCTGGTGTTCCCGCACTCCATATAGTCGCTACCTGTAACTACTACTCGATGGATACGATACGGGTCGTCGCCTACACAGTACTTTGTAGGCGCCCAAACGCCTAACATAAGTTATGTTACTGGGTAGGCGCCCAAACGGCCGTCGTTGAGGCCCTACTGCAATGGTTTCACTGTTGCCAGTCCTACTGTCCCCGGGACGGGAAAAAAAACGGGTATATATCGCCAGTTCAGCGGTTGGGTACCAGCACTCGAACTCCCAGGCCTTTGATCAACCATCCAGGTGAGGGAACGAATGCAGGCAGAAACTCCCTGATGCAGCCACGCGTAGCGACTAGTAGTCGCCGACAGGCGGGCGTACTGCTAATAGTCCCAGCCGAGTGCACACGTGAATCGCCATCACGCTTCAGGCGCCCGCGCCTTGCTCCCCCTCCCTCCTTTAGCTCATAGTAGGTGAGGCAGCAGCCCTCCGAACCCCCGGTTTGATGTCCCCGCACCGGTACTGCCGCCGTCCAGCTGTACAATGATAATAAATCCATAACCGTGTTGGCCAGGTATCATCAGGGGTCGAGAGGCACAGCGCCGCCGTCGCGAAGTGGCCGTGCAGGCCATCCAGTAAAGGGTGCCAACGACGCCAGCGTGTGCGACTTGCTGATTAGGGTGTTGGATAGCACAGTAAGTGAAGCCAGCCTGCGTGGGTTGCGGCGCCACGGCCCGGGGCAGGCGGCATCCCGTCGACCTCGTCGCGAGCGATATCCGAAGATAAGCAAAGGCGTACGGCCATTCTATCGGCGGGATAGCCCGCCAGATAGCCCGCAGTGACGAGTCGTGTACAGGTAGCCGCCCAGTGTCTGGCTTCCCTGTTCGACACACACTGACGGCGCGTGACGAAGCTTATCTTACAGACGTCGGGACACGTAAGGATTTCTAGTCGCAGGGTATTTATCCCGATACCGCCCTTGCTACAATGAATTTCCGAGACGCGCATATTAATGATGTGGAATTCGGTCGGAAGTCATCTACGCGGTAGAATACGATCATCGGGCGACGTCCCGACTCCGGCCTGTAGGTTATTGCTTGTCGCCAGCGCTATCTTACTTAACATTTACGACAGGAGAGAGAGGCCAGAGATGTGCTAGTGTTGACAGCAGCGTTCAATAAGTAGGGTGACCAGTCTAGGACGTCGATTCACCTGTTGGCGGGCGGCACGCGTGCTGTGTTAAAAAAAAATGTCACAAAAGACTTTGGAAATGCTCAGCCCCCTCCATGCCCTTGCTGGATAATGTTACTGCGACATTCGCTTTTGAGGTACAGAATTGCGGGCGTTTTGTGACTTATTCAATACATAATCGTCTTGAGGCAGCAGAACATGTATGCATTTGACAGCTAGTGGCCTAGTCTACTGCCTGCTCAAAAGCTAGGCGGCAGAGGACAATTGCCCTATTCCTTGTACCCCACTCTAGTATATCAAGGGCACGATGTATCTGACCTACTAACTTCAGACAAGCAGTCTTCCTGCTGTGCCCTAACACGCTGATTATGACTTGGTGTGGCGGCTACAGGGAAAAATGTCTGACGCCAAGTACAAGGCTGATCCGGAGACGGGCGGGGCCGCCAGCGGCCCACCACAGGACCTAAAGGACATGGGCGGGCTCCCCAACCCGTCCTACCAGGCGCTGGGGTGGGCTGGCCTGATGTGTGGCCTCTGCGGCCTGGTCATTGGCGTTGTGGCCCTCGCCCTGGTGATCGACCTTCGCAGCAAGAGCTCCACCTAAGCACGCTCCTTCCTTTGCTGCTGGATATCAGGATATGGCATGAAGATGTTGCAAACCGCTTGCAGAGCCGATAATTAAGGAGTCAGGGTGGCGGGTGGATGATGCGATGTGTTAGCTACTTGCCTGTTTATATACCCCTGTGACCGGAAGCAATAGCACTATTAGTTGTAAGTAGTCGTGCCAACCAACAATCTCATTAATTTGCAATAACTCCAGGGAAACCGCGAGCCCTGCGGCATGTTGACGGTGGAGCGACCGGAGTGAGCTTTGACACTCCACACACCGATGGATGCCTCTTTGCTAGCACATCACAGATCGCACTCTCTCACTGCCAAGCCCCAGCCCAAGCTACTTCCGTCCTCCCATAGTTGAAATAGGGATGCCAAACGCCGACGCCTATAAACTTTCAAGCAGCATTAGACCGGTGTTCCCAATACAGAGGAACAAGCCAGTCTTCTACTACCGCCAGAAAGACTGCTGCGGATGCGGATTCGAAAGTAGCAAACAGCTTGACCCTCCCCCCCCCCACCGCCCATCCCGCATGCACAAGCTACGCAGCGAGGTACGCCGTAGCAGCAGCGTCGAGATGGTATGAGCCTGGGGTGCTTTGTAAACTGTAATTTCCTGTCTGCTGACTCTGCCTACAAGCATTGAACGGACGCTAGGTGCAGCATTGATTAACCATGCCAGTACATCTAACTATGACAATCGCGCAAGAAAGCTTGGCACAATGCAGTAGCACACAGGCATCACATATGATTGCAGTCATACTTTTAAAACCCCCAACATCCCAAACATGATGCGGGCACAATTCTGCTACAAGACGTCCTTCCCGCAAATGCCCATCTCTTGGCAGACCTTGCCCAGCGCCCTCTCCTCCACTAGCTCCGTATCCACAAACTCTGATATCTGCTGCCGCAGCGTCAGTGAGTTTTGAACTTGAAGCATGAAAGCCTGAAACCTGTCCTGCAGCTCAGCCTTGTCCCCAAACTTGACTGCCGTAACGAATGGCTGACGCATGACAATCCGGGGGATGCGCGATTCGGAGGTGATGAACACCGGCAGCTGGGCGAGCAGCGACTCGTAAAGGGCCCGGGGATTGGCATCCGTGTGCGCGTAGTGCACCGCGCCCTTGGCGGCGCACAGCTCGTTCAGCAGCTCCCCGCGCATGAGCGGCGTGCTGTGGATCTTCACGGATATGTTGCGCCGCTCCGCCACCCTGGCCATTTCCAGCTGCATGTCTGCATTCCGTGAGCTGCTGTAAAAGTGCACCGTGTAGTTATTGAGCTGAGTCGGGTTCACCCACTTCAAGAACTCTACTTGCCCTTTCCTGCAGCAACGGAACGCCAATGTTGGTGTCAACGTCGACTTCTGTTGTATACAAGCGTGGATAGTGCATTAACATTTTGAAATTGTTTGGGAAAAAGCAGCAGAGGTGAACATGCGAGCACAGCAGGCCGCTCACCAATCGTGGTACCGAGCCACATACACCAGTCGGTTCTCCCGAGGGATCTGACTGCACGTCTGCCTCCACTCCGCCAAGTTCGGCACGTGCACGGGCTTCACCAGAGTTCCATCCTGAATGACTTTCGTGAAGTTGGCGACGCGGTTCCGCAAGACGTCGTTGGTGCGGCTGATGGGGATATGTATGCTTTTCGTGGCCTTGCCTACCCACGGCTGCCTGAGCGGCCACTTGAGCTCTCCGTATTTTACACCCCGCACCCGCTTCACGCAGTCCTTGCACTGCGAATGCCCCGTGCCGACGACCACCAGCAGCTCGGCGTGGTCCAGCCCGCGCTGCTTGAACCACGACCGGCAACTGACGACCGGCTTCGCATTCCGGGCGCTCACGTCGCCGCGACAAATCTCGCAGTCCAGCGTGAAGTTTGACTCCCTCGACGCGCGGAGCGAGTTCCAAACGAGTACGTTCGTGTCGGGACCTAGCCTGTTTGCCAGGTACCTGGGCAGCATGCCGCGCCAGTCCATCCCTCCGTGCCGGCTCGCGCTGCATACCCCCTCGTACGTCACGCCGGCAAAAACGACGGTGCGGATGCTGCTGCCGAAGCTGGTGAGCGGCGGGTGTTGTCCGTGGAATGAGTTCAGTCTAATTTGGACGGGGCCCTCGCTCTGCTCAGACTCAACGCCCTGGCTGGAGCCGAGTAGGCATAGTAGCGTGAGGGCTGCCACCACTGCTCGTGTGTGCCGGGTCCCGGAAGCGGCTTCGAGATCATCTGCGGTGAGCGCACCACGCGCCGTGACACCGCACGTACGCCTCGCCTCCCAATTGCTGGCTGTTCTCCCCATCCCGAGCCGTCTGCCCATCTGCGTTACTCTAGTGTGTCCCAAGTGCCCTGTGCGTTGTCAAGGGTCTGTCCGGTCGGCGCGAAGCGCGCAGGTGAACTGCCTCTCGCCCTTACTTTGGTTTGTATTTGAAGGTACGAGTATTCACCTTGCCATATATATGATATCTCGTCCTCCATCCGAGACTGTAGTTGCTAGTCGCTACAGGTACCTGTACCGTCAAGCAGTAGCTACTACCTAGCAACCAAGCCGCCAACACCTTCGGCGAGTGGGAGCGACCAGCCTTGCTGACGCTGCGCTGCTGTGCGCCACCAAGCCGCCAAGACGCGCGGCGCAGCGCACGCGTGGCGGGTAATCCTCAAGGATTTTGCGGGACAAGTACCTGTACGGGACAAGTACCTGTACCTGAACTATCACGTTCGTTCGCCACATCCGCGAAAGTACCTGTACGGGGTAGTACTGGTTGTCGCTATAAGCAGGAATAACCCGTAGCAAGGACTGCCATATGGCTACTTCGAATCATCCCGCCTGCATCGTCGTCGTCTTGCATAATATGCAATACTAACGAACCATGCTGTTTTATTTAACCCGTACGATCCGTTGAACCGAAGTCGGTGGAGCATCTGCAGTAGCCGATTACTGGGACTTCCACCAGATCCAGCATAATCCTGAATACAGAGCAATACCGGATGATTGATACTTAATAAATTGCTGCTTCCAGCTTGCAGTTGCCGTAGCGACAAAGTGGGCGTTTCCTGTGCCTCTTGGGGTGATTTCTCGATCGCCTTCTGCAGCTACCGTAGCCGATATAAATAAAAAGTAAAAATGGACTGATATCTGATTACATGTGCCATCTGCAGCATTCAAGAAATCCATGCAGGGTACATAAATGGACTTCTACTCGTTGAATAACTGGTTTAACATTTTACCCATGCTGTATTTTAAAATAGCGACAAAGCAAATAGAAACAGCGACCAAATTCTGAGGAAGCGCGCTGTATTGTGGTGTCAATTGTGTTGCATATTTCACCAGTCCGAAAGTATGCACCATAACAATGCCTAGTGACCCTTGCTCTTAACTCGCTATTAGCCCTTAATTTCAACCCTTAAAAAAACCCTTACTTGATACCCTGCGGCCCGTTTCACAGAAATCTACCGGTACTGCATATTTAAAATTGCCAGTATGTAATTTACGTAATAGAACATATTAATATAATACATTAGAAAAGGACCGGTAGTAAATCAAGAAACGGAAAATCATATTATTATTATTCGTCGCCATTTTTTGGTAGTGTGACTAGTACCGGTACCTTGTAATATATTTACATAAGTACATGCATTTCAAAGGAGATGCCGGCCGGATTTAAAGCCCGCCGGCGCGGGGACCGCCTGGCCTGGAGTGCGGCGCGGCTGCTTCCTACTACGATGGGATAGGCGCCGCTGGACGGCTGGCGCCCGAGCGAGCGACGAGCGAGAAGCGCACCGCCGCCTCCTCGCTGCCATAGTACCGGTAGGTAGTAGGCTGAGTGTTAGATGAGTCCACTGTGGCAATAGTGCTGACCACACCTGCTTGTCTCCCTGGGCTTGACTGCCACGTAGTGTTTGGACTGACGGCTAGATTACAGCTTAGCTTATATTCTCAAACCCTTGGGCCCCATCAGATACCCGGCATCGGCCAGCCGGGTTGCTGATACAGTGAGCCATGACGCCCCGGCAGGGCGTCGTGAACTCTCGCTCGCCCACGGGGCTGCGACAGTCCCCGTCGCAGTGTACCCTTCGCGGTGCAGCACTGCCCAAGGTCTTGCAAGTCTCATTCTCGAGATCAAATGGCCCGTCAGGTCACAGGTGCCGATCGCCACCAGGGCCCCGCGCGCTGCTTGAAGTTTCGGAGGCTTCCGGGGCGCCGTCCTTCCCGCTGCTGGCGAACTTCGCCACTCTCGGCGCCACGCTGGCGCTCCCACTCCTGGCCATCCCACGCGCGGATCAGGACACCGCCGTGCGCGGCCTCTCCTCCGCGGCTTTCAATCTTCTCTTTCCGGCACTCCTGCTGGTGGATACGGCGCGCGTGGTATCGGGGGCGCCATCGGCACGGGCCCTCTGGTTGCTCGGCGGCTGCGCTGGTGCGCAGGTGCGCGGCACCGCAACTTGCTAAGCCCGGCTCTCAAATCAACGCAACTCTCCACTGAACAGGTTAAGAGTAGAAGGAGTACAGGGGCGGAAGTCTTATATGTTGCTGGTGCTGCTCAGGTCTGTAGTCGCTACTTTGGCGGCAACTCCTGCAAATCCCTATGCGGTCTGACATAAATTTTGTATACGGATGAGATAGTGGTACTACATGATGTTTGTTTCTTACGTCTCTCGGCGCCCCCCCCTTCATGCATACTAGCACACTCCAACATAAGCCCCACCAATAACATTCGTTTCACACCCCATGTTCACAGGTCTTGCTAGGCGGTTTGTTAGGCGCGGGCGTCGCCTGGGCCGCCGGGCTGGCGACACAGCCACGGCGCTTCCGAACCGCCGTCGTGGCGTGCGCCTTCGGCAACGCAACCACACTGCCGCTGGTGCTCGGCTCCTCCCTTCTGGCCACCGTGCCCAGCCTGGGCGACTCGTACGATGCGTATGTCGGCTACCTGGCCCTGTACCAGCTGGCCTGGGGGGTGGCCCTCTGGACGGGAGGCTATGCCTTCCTGCAAGGGGGTGAGAAGCCCGGCGATCCCAGAGACAAGCCCGCCGATTCGCCCGGCGTGCTGGCCCGCCTGGCGTCGCCACCCTCTCTGGGCTCCCTCGCTGGCGCCGCCCTGGGGGCGCTGGGCCTGGGCGGTGATCCCGGCCCCACCTCGCCCGCCTTCCCGCTGCACAGCGCGCTTGTGCTCCTCGGGCAGGGCGCGCAGCCAGCGCTGGCCGCCGTGCTGAGCCTCTCGCTGCTGGGCGCGCCCGCGCCGGGCGACGAGCCAGAAGACCCCAACCCACCCGCCGGGGGGCTGCGGGCCGCCCTGGACGCGCGGCTGCTGGGGGTTACGCTGGTGGTGCGCGGACTGCTGCTCCCGGCGCTGGGCTCGACCGCGGTGGAGTGGGCGTGGGTGCAGCCCTGGTGGGGCGTGGACGACCCCACCGCGCACCTCCTCTTCCTGCTTGAGACCGCGATGCCGAGCGCGCAGGTGCTGGTGCTGCTGGCTCAGGTCGGCCGGCAGCAGGGGGACGGCGGCGGCGATGACGCCACATCCCTCGCGCGCCTGTTACTCGCGCAGTACACCCTCATGATGCTGCCGCTGTCGCTTTGGCTGGGCGTCTTCCTGCAGCGCGCGCTGCCGGCGACATGATGACGCAGATAGCGGCGACAAGTGCTGTGCTGATGATGGAGCAATGGCGGCATGGCGACAGCATCAATAACAAACAACACGACCTGCGGCGAATTATGTATACCTTCCTGTTACTTTAGAAACAACTGTATCCAGGGGCTGCCCGAAGAAATACGGTAAATACTACAACACCATTCCGACACCATGAAAAATCACATCAATACATACACCGTGGAAGGCGCCTCCCTGAGCAATGCCGCCGGAAGCTTGCCAACAGCTGCCGCCACAATCTGATCCGGGCCATCATGCGGCACATCGCATCCACAGCCACAATCCGACCGCCGATTGCGTCCAGCACTGCATGAGGCCACGAGGGACCTCTGCTGCACTGCCAACCTCTCCACATGCCAGGCCAGGACAGTCACCCACTCGTAGATGTAACCTGGCGCAGGAGCCAGGCCTGTCCCACCCAGAACACCTTTGGCCGCTGCCTTCCAGCGCGGCTTACATCAGGTGCTGGTTATCTTGATTCCGACTGGCAGGCAACCCAGTCATGTCTGGCGGCGGAGGCCAATGCGTCAAGAGCCGGGCAGTTAGTACTGGCATGGTGAGGGACTGCTCAGGGCATCCAGGCGCCCCCATTGAACTACAAATAAAGGAACGAACTACTAACTGCAAATTCATCACACCAATTCAACGGGTATAGCCGAAATCAGGACTCATCATCATCCGCATGCTCGGGGACAGACCAAGTGAACACATTCCCCGGGCGGCCGTCCACCTCCGGAACTGTATACTCGTCCGGTTCCGATTCCGGTACGGGAGCCTCGCAAGGCATGGGTGTAGTCGGCGTTACTGGAACGTCCGAGCGCTCGTCCACGACAGTGGAACCCGTGGAGGGCATGATTGCGCGCGACACAGACAACAGTCTCTCCTCGCTACTTTTCATATACGTGACTTGACACGCAGTACTACTTGAGCCCATGTGTTGGCCCCAGTCTTCTCGGGCAATTCCGGCATTAGCCGCGGCAGTGGCCCCGCCACTACGACAGGAATGAGAACCGTAAGTAGCCAGGAACTCCTTAGCCGTAACGCCTATAATGGAGCCCATCCATTGTGACACGTACCGAGTGTACTGGGCAAATGTAATAATTTTGCCATTGGGAGCCGTTTCGTCCGGGGAAGACCGAACGAATTTTCCCACAAAGCCCTGGAAGATAGGACGAACAAGTGCTTGCCTACCAGTAGGCCGAGTCAAATTCATTAGTCGCCGCAGCAACCGAACGGGACAGATTGGACCGGGAATCTCGGAAATAACCACCCGTGTCCCTTGACGGTACTGATCCGCCTTTCTTTTAGCGAATGTAATCGTTACAAATTTATCGCCCGGGGCGAAGACAACGTCGGTGTGTCTCAGGCCCGACGCGCAGTCGAAACGGCACATTGCGCCGAAACAAAGAACGCACAGAACGGCAACCACCAAGTGACAGTAAGCAGCACTATCAAGCGTATACGCAGACGCAAACGCTAGGACATCCCGCCAAAGAAAAGGTTCTTTGCGGTTAGAAACCTTCAGGCCGATCGAGCGCTTAGCCGCCTCTCGAACCATAGCAGCCCACGGAGAGAGCGTAGGGAGGTGATTGTAAAGATTGATTCTTTGGTGAAACGCAACCGCAGCGGAAGCTGTTTTTACAACCGAGTACGACTCGGCTGTGTTAGCAATGAACTGCAAATACAGCGCCACCGTCTCATCAGAGGCCGGCAAGGGGTTCCTGGGAACCGTAAGGGAGGCGCACCACTTGAGAAAGCGGCGCCATGCATAGGCATAGCCGGAGCCAGTGCTCTCGGCGACAGTATTACGAGCAGAATTACGAAGGTCATTCAAAAGTGCACACTCTACTGGGTCATCTAAATTTATTCCAAACTCATCCCAAGGGGTCGCCGGCATCTCAGAACTGCCGGGGAAAGCAGCAGTGTGGGCAGCCGCCGTGGACACAGCGGTCCGCGAGCGAGAGAACTGCAAGGCCTGACCGTGAAAAGTCGAGCCTGATGGCCAGAATGTCCCAGGCCGGCGGACGATGCGGTTTCTGGTTACCGCTGTTCTGGCCCGGGAGAAAAAGGGCAGGGTCCTCCCTGGGGAGCCACAGCCAGTCAACGACTGCGTCAATCAAGTGACAACCATCTGGAGCAAGGATATGCCACCAGGTAGAAGTATCCCAAAAGGGAATAATCACAGTACCCTTAGCAGCACATGTGTGCATGTGTCGGAGTACATCTCCCACCATTCTGAATGGGGGATTGATCCAGCAGTTAAACTGAGACCAATCATAGCGCAAAGAGTTAACACCATGAGTGCCTGGGCACCAAAACTGAGAGAAGAACACACCACAGTGTGCGTTTCTGCTGCTGGCAAAGAGATCAGCAGTGTGAGGGCCCCATCGGGCATCCAACAACTGAAAATATCTACTGTGTAACATCCAGTCACTGGTATCCAAATACTTGCTGATGATGTCAGCGCGGACATTCTTAGCTCTGGGCACCCAATTCATGTCCAGGGTGATGTCATACTTAACACACAGATGGTGTAGTTCAATTGCCAAATCATTGATCGGGATCGATCTGCTGCCCTTCCCCACTATCCATAGCAGGTTTTGGTTATCAGTCTGAATGACAACCAGGGCACCAACACAAAATGTGATAAAAGAAAGAACGCATCTAATAACTCCGGCCAGCTCTCTGAAGGTAGAGGACTGAGCTCTCTCCCATAAAGTAAAGAACTCATGGGCAATCAGTTGATGGGAATCAGAAAGGCCTTTTATCATAAGCCCACCCCAGCCAATATCACTGGCATCAGTTTCCAAATTAAGGGCCACCACATGCTGGCGGGGCCATATTCTGCCTACACAAGAATCTCTGACCAGACCTTTCCAGAACGACAGTTCATGTTTAGCTTCAGGTGTTAGAGTAACCCAAGTGGACCAGGACCACACTGAATTTTGGACGGCATACAGATGCCTAGTATATAGTTGAGCCAGAGGGCCCAGAGCCAACTTCATAGAAATAGCTTGGCCAATAATGCTAGCCAGCTTTCGAACCGAAACTCTGCTTCTGTGGGCATGTAGCAAATCAGTGACGCCTTGCTGTAATCTTATCCATCTATCCTCCGGCACGGTAAAGGAACCGGCAGCAGAGTCCACAATAAAACCCAGATGCCTGAGCATTTGTACAGGAGCAGGAGTGCTCTTTTCCAAATTCACGCATAAGCCAGACTTCCCAAAGTCAGAAATAATTCTTTTACTGAGCATAGAAGCATCAGTAGCAGTCGGGGCTGCGAAAAGGAAATCATCCAAATAGGGCAGAACATGAATACCCTCTCTGCGCCAATATCTGACTAGCTCAGACATGGTCTTAGCAAAGGCATAGGGGGCCACCTTCAACCAAATGGCAGACTATTGAACATATAATACTTGCCTTTCCACTGGAAGGCCACATAAGGTTTTGCAGAGGGATGGAACTCTACATGACTGAAACCAGATTTCAAATCGAAAGCAATCATGTGATCACCTTTCATCATAATGTCTCTGAGGTCCGAAAGTCCCTCAAATTTGAACTTAGGGCAATCAATTGCCTCATTGACATATCGCATATCAATAATAAGCCTGAGCTTATCAGAGCGAGGTTTAGGCACAGCGCCTATAGGACTGACCACGGTAGGTCTTTCAGCTGTCCTCACTCACATGGCCCGCAGCCACCATCTCAGCAACACACTCATCTACAAACTCCGAATTCTGGTGGGCCGTTTTAAGGTTTGGGGAACTCAGCTTGGTGGGAGGTGCAGTCTTCCAGCGAAGAGAAAAGCCCTCTTCGATCCATCGCAAAACCCAAGAGCGAGGGCGGCAAATAGAATGCCAAAACGCGAGTGACCTCTTCAAAGTGCCCACTTCGAACAAGGAGTACCCTGCTCCATCTCAAATCGTTTCTGAGGATCCCTGAGAGCCCAGTGAGACTCATCGTCAGGATGGTTAACATAGGAATCAGAGAAGAAACCTATAACAGTGGGCAACCAAAGCCAAACAGAAATAACTAAATGCCGGCATCATAATGACTATGAGAGTCAATAAGGAAAATATACAATTCAAATTCAAATTTGAATACATCAACTTAATAAGACTAATATGAAATCTCTAGAAGACAACAGAAAACAAAACTAAAGAGAACATATGTCAATATGCCAGAACTGAAATAAGCAAGGATATGAGCAGAAAGCGGCGATCAACTGAATGACACAGGAATAGCCAATATGTCATCACAGCACAAAGGGCAAGAAGAGCCAGGGACAAAGGAATAACATAACAAAAAG
>VCJN01002649.1:0-164850 GCA_006384855.1 Tetraselmis striata
CAACCCCATACTACATGGGGCAAATTCCTTCCCTGGCCCAAATGGCAACCGCGTAACCTGTGCTCATGCTACACCACGTGTGCATCTGCGTCTGTCGTTAAGATGCCGTGGCCTTCCCTTAGGCGCCGTATAACCCTGTCTCGTCTGCCCCCATCACCACCGCGTTTCCTGGCTGCGTAAGGCGCATGCCACTACTAGCCGTCGCACGCACCGCAGGGACAGAGCACCCCCAGTTCGCCGCAGCCACCCCCTGTCACCCGATTCGCGTGTTCCCTTGGCTAGTCCACCAACTTAGCTCAGCCATCGGTCGACGGAATGCACATTTTAAGGCATGACGCAGCTGAAGTCCGTGTGGAGGAAGGCGCAGGAGCAATCGGGGAGGTAGAAGTGGCGCGGCGCAACCAGTCGGTTGGTCGCTCGCAGCCTAGTGCGCTAAAGGACGTCGGAAATCAGCGACGAGGCATTTGTCCGCCACCAAAGGGCAACGAGCTGCCTAGCTGCCTGCCTCGGCATGTTGCCTGCCCCTTGCAGGTTTCCCAATAGGCCTTCTCTTGTGCCGCAAGCAGGGGCACGCGCAGGGGGGGGGGGGGGGGGGGGTAGATAACACTAATCCTCCAATCCGAGCGGGTTTTGACCGGCCTGGGACAGCAGCGCTAGGCCAGACCTCGCAGCTGCGCATCGGTCGCAGGCGACCAAGGCTGGTTCGATGCCGTCGTTCGACTCGACCAGCCTATCGCGTGCTGGCTTCTGCGCACCAGCGCCCGGTCTGCGCAGCAGGCGGGCTGGCCTGCTCTGCTGCCGTGCTCGGGACCTGGCCGCCTGGTTCCTCGAGTCGGGCAGTGTGGCGGCCGGCCCAGATACTGCTGGTAGCTGTACTGGTGTTAATTTAGGCTAGGTGCTAAGGGTCCAGTAGTGGTAGCATAATCTTCAAAGCTACAGCTACAGGGTAGCAATTTATACCGCCTGTAGCGACGAAATATCCCGTACTGTGTACTGTATACCTAGCGACTTTGGAGTGTTCCAGGAAAGGAAACGCGGATGAATTTTGCCCTACGGCCAAAATTATGGCCCGTAGTAAAATTGACCCGGTGGATATCTTCAAGCCAGCTCTTCACCGAATGAACTATATATGTTCATTCTGCTGCTGCTAGCTCATGTAAATGTATAACTATATGTAATCGTCGCTCAAAAAATATATATAATATATACTAGTCGCTCTGGCCATCAGGATAGCAATAACGACTGTGTTCTGCAGTTATTATTGTAAGTTGCTAAATAAATTCCCGGATAATTCCAAAAGGAGGGGCTGTGTGGCTTGCCGAAAAAGACGCTTTGGCTTGTGTTACATCATTTTTCTAAGGCCAAGAGCCTGTTCGGCAGCCCGCAATAACAGAAGCACAAAGTGAGGGAGGGAGGGAGGGACGTGGCCCGCCACATTGGTAGGCGGGGCGCGAAGATGGAAGATGGGAAGCAGCAGATAGCCCGCTAGTTTTTATAAGAATTCTACCTCGAGTGGGGTGGACTCGCAGCGTCGTGTTGGATGGAGTTGACCGTGCTTGTTTGTACGGCAGTTTCTCTCTCAGTCATATCTCGGGGTGTTGAAGCATACTTGTACTACCCTTTTTTTTAGTGCGATGTATAGCGGAGTGCGTTGCATGCGTGCCACATTTGTAACGTGTATGCAGTAGGCGAGGGCGCGCAGCGGTTGCGCGGCGGAAAGGAAACCCCAACTACCGGTTGTAAACAAAACAGGCGGGGCGGGGGGCGGGGGGGGGGGGGGGACTTTATTTGGCGGGAATACTTGTTCATGGCAATGTTGACCATATACCCGTGTCCCGGGTTTACCCGGTTGATGCATTAGCCCTTTTGGGTTCGAATGGGGCAACGGTTAATAGTAATGACTATGCCGCCATACTACGAATGCATTTGGCGCACGAGGTCAAGTGTTACCGGCTACATAGTCGTAGTCAATATTGTATAGCATGGGAGCTTGGGCATTGCATGTATGGCGCGCACCGCGCGCGCATTGGCGGCAGCTTTTTTATATATGCAATGTACGAACTGCGTAGCGTAGTTATTTAGCATACAACGCCGTGGCGCCGTACGTACCTACTCCGCCGTCCCGTATTAGTACAGGGTACCTGGATCCCACATGGTTGGCGAGTTTTACTTCAGTGCTGGTGGCCCTCCGCAAGCCGCCTTTGCTGGTGGAGCAGCGAAGTGCAATGTGTGTTCTGCTAATGTGATTTTTCCCCTCAGATGTTCGGACGTTTGCTAATTTTATTTCCAATATTCGATGTGATAATCACATTCATCCAAAGGACTTATTTGTTTTGACGATATGATCGGTATTAATATGGTGCTACACTATTCCACAAGTTTTGTTTTCACATAATTCTGGCAATATGTGCACTTCCACATATAATTCTCTTTCATATATGGTGCTTGGGGTGTGTACCCCTTCCAAGGACACTCCTCACGCAATTCCTACACTTGCCCATTGATTGTTATTGTCATGTCCTTCCGCCCTTTACTCGCGTGGTATGGCTTCCCAAGAGAGCCTGTCCGCAAACATACTCCTCAATCTCCCCCCGGCCTTGACGCCCGTCTTGGCACGGAGTTTGTCATCAATGGTGCTTTCCCCGCGGCGTTGTCCCCCCGGCGTCGTGGCGGAATAAAGCTGGGAGCCTTTCGATTCGACAGGTGTTGCCTACATGTTTGTAGTGGGTTGTACATAGGGTGAGTCGTGGAGTGTCGATTGGTGGGTGGGTGGGTGGGTGGGTGGTGACAGCAATACAAAAATCCGAGCATGTCACATACATGCGAACAGCCGCATTTATAGCCATATATCTGGTACAGCGGGCAGCCGAGTACCGGTATATTTTGCGTTGTACTCGTATCGATATCGGGCAGCCGGTTAGCTAATAACAGTGGATGGGTGGAAGACAAAAGTAGAGGTGCAAATGAAGAGCCTTTTGGGGGGACATGGTCGATGGGAAGCGCACTTCCGCTCTCGTTAGGTTATCCCAGCACCGCCTACTATTACCGTATGAGGTCCTTGTCCGCCTCCTACTGCGACGGGCTTATCGGTATCCCCGATGGTCGCCCCGAGCCCTCTCATGCTCGCGCGACCGGTGGGCCCGCCAGCCTTTCCTCGGCCTACAACCCGAGGGCAAAGTCCCGTGTTACTTATTTGGCCCGCGCATGCTTATATTGGGCATGCCGTGCAAACGTTGAACTAGCCCTTAGTTATCAGCGGGGTTTTCCATGTATGAGGACCAACTTGTGCCTATATAGGCAGGCGGGGCCTTTGTCAAGGCGCTCTATGTCATATGCAATACGAACCGCGTTAGCAAACCGTGGCGCCGTACTCCGATGTCCCGTAGTATTATTACATGATAAGTGTCTCCCTGGGTTGTACAAAGGTGGCCCTGCTCCGCAAGCCTTTGATAGAGCAGCGTACAGCGGCAGTGTGTTATTTTGCATATGTGCTTTTCCTCGTTTGTTCGGACGTCTGCGAATTTTGTTTCCAATTATTCGATATAATAATCGCATTTCTCCGTTTTGATGATTGATGTTACGTGTTACACTGTTGTTCCACAAGCTGTGTTTCACATAATTTTGGTTGTAGGTGCACTTCCCTCTACAATCTTTTGTCATATATGGTTGGTGGGTGTACCCCGTTCCAAGGACACTCCTACCCCGCAGTTTTTACACTTTCCCACTAATGTATGGTCATGTCCTTCCGCCCTCATCGAGTGTTTTTGCTTCCAAGAGGGCTTGTCTGCCACATACGACTCCCCATCTCCGGTATAAGTCAAGCCATACTCGTCTAGCGATGTGTGTGTTGCGTTCGACTGTCTTGGAGTAGCCATTCCCATCAATGTCTTTGCTACTCGGGCATGCGGTTGGAGGGGATACACTTGAGCCGAGTAGGCTAGTACTTTATGAGACCGAAGCTTGCGGGGTCCGCCTGAAAATGCGGGTTGTTATTATGTGTGCGCGGAGCAACGCAACCCGAGAAGCGGGGTCAACCGTGCGAGCACTGCAACGGTCGGTGTTCCTTGGCCAGCGCGGCGTGAGTGAGTGGGGTCAGACAACCTTGGGACACCGGCTACATAGTCGTTGTCCAACATGCCGCCCGTCATGCAGTTCTACGCGATGCGATCGGCTTTTTGCGATGCGCTCCGCTGCGCATGTGGCGCGGCGGCGCATTGTGAGACACTTGCTACCGCCCAACGGCGGGTGATCCTAGGCGGTGAGTTTGAGGCTTGGGCGGACACTAGTCCCGCGGAGACCCGGCCTACGCCTCTCAGATGCAATGATTGGGACGTGCTGACTTTTTTTTGAAGAGTATTGGCATCGTCGCCATTTCGGGCGGCAGGTGCAGAGCAACGGGTCCATGCCAGGATATCTCAAGCATGCGGCCTCTCAGTTATTGTCAACGGCGTTGCGCGAGGTCAGATGCCCAAAGGAGGACACCGCGGCGCTCACCGTGACAGTACAAACATACTTGGAGGGTTACAACAAGAACAATGTGCAATTGGGATATGTGGCGGAGGCCGGTAGTGCCGTGCCGCTGTATTGGGATCATACGGCGATCTTGGTGCACACGCTCGACGGCGTGATTGGTGACACCTTGTACTGTGCCGTGATGCGCGCTGCGTTGCGTCGAGACGTATGCGCTGTACGGCAGCTTTGGGAAACCACTGCGCGAGGCGGTAACCATGGAGAGAAGCGACTTCCTGCTCCACGTCATGGATTTGGTGCCCGGATGGCCTCGCAATCTGACAAGCAATTTGCAAGGTGCTTGCCGAGCCCCGGTTCGGCAACAAAGGGTAACTTTGCACGCCCATACCGGTGTGATGGAGCTGTCACTGCTGCCAAAGGGCGACGCAAGCGTGTGCATGCTGAGGAGGCTGCGGCCGTGCAGTGCGCAATGGCCGACGTTGGGCACCCCATTGAGTCCTACGTGCTCCGCCCTTCGACCAACAGTGAGCCCCGAAGTTTCAAGGGCCACGGCATGAGCAGTTCCAGCCTGAATGCGCGGTTTAAGAAGCATCTCAATGCAGCTAATTTGTGTAAGTGCCATATGCAATATACGAGCTGAAACGGGGCCGCGTGCGGCACGACATTTTTGAGGCCGGGGTGTCCATGGAGCAGGCGTCGCAGGGGCGATGACACCGGCGTGTGCGTACTACATAGAGCTATGCCCATCCCGTCCGTCACCGTGGACGCCTGGTGGTGAACTTGGGGTCCGACGGCGAGAGCATTTCGGATGCCGAGGCCGAGGTGGCGCCCCCATGGCTGATCTAGATGTTTGACCTACATCCACCCCAACGAGTATCTCTTCGAATTCGCGAGGGTTAACACGGCACGTATCCTGAAACAAACGCTCGCTCTTGCGCTCTTCAGCTAGGGACAGGTTGAGCTTGCTAAGATGGGCCGGCCACGCTCTGGATGCATGCTAGCGCAATCATGTGACGTATAGGTACCGGATGTACATGATAGCATGGGGCACAACCACTATACGGCTGCGAGCGCGGCGGTTTCCGAGTGGTGAAACCGAAAACGGCGACGGCTGCCTTGACGCCATACACCGCTTCTTTCCGTTGTCGGCCACTGCCTACCCGCCTGACCATGATGGGCGTGCGATGCATTGGCGCTTGCCGCCGCAGACGGTGGACGAGGGTATGGGTGAAGTGGTGCCGGGCACATGCCGTTGTGCCACATATGTATGCGGCGGGCCGCGGGGTGCTGAGGTGGAATGTAACGATAACAATAAGTTGACTAGGCCGGCACGCGACGTGGCGGGCTGTGCGGACATCGCAATTTTACGCCCAATATGATGCGAAGCCCCCCTATTGTTGACGATAGGACAGACGCCGCCGACCAATAATATTAATCGCAGAATCAAATATATCAACGACTACACACTCATTGAAGTTTAGATAGTTTAAATTGACTATATAATAGGGCCACTACTCAGAAGCATAACATTGTTTTAAGTGCCCCCCTTTTTGGGCCCTCTTTTTACTTGACGCCCTGTTGGTAAGTACTACTAACTAATGTACTACGGTCCCCAAGCAATGTTGGTTTTGTAGTATTATCTACTATGCATGTTTCAATGGCCCCAGGATGCCTCTATGATATTGCATGCTTTACGGAGCACTGACGGGGGACAGGGGCATGCGGCTGGTGTTGTGCGGCCTCAAGAGGCATTTATTGATGGGATTGCAAATTTATAGCGTTATCATTGTAACTAAAAGAATATGTATGTAGAGTTACATGATAAGACCCCGAGCGTTTGACGGCAACCTACAATACTTCCTACCTATATCACTATAAGCGCATGTTTATTCCCACAACACAAACGCGCATGATGACTCATTTGCACGTGGGCGCCTGCTCCTGGTGGGCCGTGACCTTTTGCTGGCTCCTTGTCGTGTTCCTAGGAGCAAGCAGTGAGCAACTGCTGGCAACTTGCTTCTTGTCGATGGCCGCTTGCTTTGTTTTGGCTTCTAGTTGCCGGCTGTTGGCCCCGCTGCGATGTTCTTCACGTCCAACGCTCCATGTGATTGTCGTCATTTAGCTCGCCGTCGTCATGCTGGCGCTTTGCAACCTTCTTGGCCTTGGCTCTCTGCTTGGCAACATCATTCCGGATTTCCGAAGCACACGCACTGCTGCCACCGCTCGCTCAGTGATGTGTCTCATGCCGTTACATACGGTCCACTTATCTGGCAGGATGTCACCTATTATTATTAGTACTTTGCATATAGCAGCACGGAATAATCCCATTAGACCCATATCGCTATGTACATATACCGGTCGGTATACGGGCGGCCGCCAAGCATAGGGCCAACTGGCGCTACTTTGGGATGAGATACAGAGTGCCACTAGGGTCTTAAGTACTGTTTGGGTAGTGTTCAGTAATGTGTCCAGATGGACAGACATGTCTCCGCCCGCCCCTTTTTTTTCTGAGCACCGCCGCCACTACAGTATATCAAGCAACGATATAGTTATGAGTGGCCGATTACCCCTGCTATTATCGTTCTAGAACATCGACGAAACTATCCGTAGGGACATCAATCTTTCAAATATAAATACCGAATTTGGTATATGGAGCGAGTAGTCGGGGTAGTGAGGACAGCGCATCCGTAATATTAGTAGCGAAACAGCGCCTTCGGGGTGCCGGCAATAAATTGCTGATTATTTTCTTTGATGTTTTGTTATAATCGGGGCAGGGTGCTAGCTAGCATAAGAGAATATAATTTGTTCGCCGCGCCGCCACCCACGTACAGCGGCATCAATCATAGTCTAAACTCATCACTATAGAGCAGTCAAAATGAAAGGGCGTAGTGCTCAGCGGCGCGATATCTAACAGGTACCCAGCTATCGCTGTGCCAAGTCTGCAGGTGTATGATAGTATTTGTGATATGACGGTGACTCAGCAGCTGCTCTGGTCCAGCATGGAAGGCAAATGCGCCAGTTCAGGCGCCAGTTGCAAGGCCACTTCTTGTGAGTGTGTGTAGGATTTACAATTCACTGAAGAGATCATAAGACGCGACCTTGTGGGGGTCCTACAAACTGTCGGCAGAAGGTCATAATTGAATCATGGCACAAATGAGGCCGGCAGTGTGTTGCTTGAGTGGCGCACAGGCTTCAAGGTTCTTCGGCCGCCCGCGCGTCTTCGTCGCTTCTGCTGCAGGGGCTGCCTTGGGCTCAGGTACCTCGGCTGCAGCCTGGGCATAACACCAAGGGAACAAATACATTAATCAGTCTTAATCAGTCTCCGCTTGGTATGAATCCCCCCAGCTAACACTCGACCAGTTTTTTGTTAAAACAGTATCGGTAATATGACGTGCAAGTCACTAGATAAGCAACCTCTAGGGGGGGGGGGGGGGGGGGGTATGTCAAATTGCCAGGAGATTATCAAGTAAAGAAACTGCTTCATACCTCCTTCTTTGGAGTCCCCATCTCTACCACAGCAGCCGCAGGCGTCACAGCTTCGCCCGCCTACATACGCAACACACTCAGCACCAACACCCTCTCCTTGCGCGGGCGTGAAAGAACGCCAGCGCAGCAACGGTAAAGGTAACAGCAGCGAGTGAAGCAGCCTTACATTCTTCTTTGGGCGTCCACGTGGCTTCTTCTCCCCTGTTGGGGTGGCTGGCACAGGAGACGCCTCGGGCTGCATAACCAGTAAGTATATACAGTTCTGTAGTGAGTGTTTCATGCACTGGCTAGCTGAGTAGGGACTGATAGCGGCAGACGGTCATCATGTGGGAAATTCATCACGCGGCCTTACGTTCTTCCGTGGGCGCCCGCGGGGCCTCTTCTCTCCTGACGGAGTCGCTGGCTTAGGAGGCGCATCGGGCTGCACCAACAGCAAGCTTATGCGGTTTCATCGCCAGTTTCTTTCCCCATGCACTGGCTATGTGAGCAAGCATGGATAGTGGCAGGCAGGCAGCATGCGGGAAATCAATCACACGGCCTTACGTTTTTCCGTGGTCGCCCGCGAGGCCTCTTCTCTCCTGACGGAGTTGCTGGCTTCTTGGCTGCCGGGGAGGCGCCGGACTGAGGCACACGCAACCAGGATTCATGTAAAAGCAGCATGGGTTATGAGGAATGGGTTATGCCAAGAACCAGTGGCGGCTTACATTCTTCCGTGGGCGTCCGCGCCTCTCAACTCCAGCCGGTGCTCTGGCAGGCGTGTCAGGCTTGGGCTGAACTCACACACAAAACATTACATCAGGTTAGTGCGCTGCAGACAAGGGCGTGGCGGATTGAAATGATACTGAGGATGTGCTCAGTCACCTTGTTTTTAGAGCCTTTCGGCCTGCCACGCTTCTTTGCCACGGTTTCCCTGAAATTCCAGAAAAGGGTTGGTTGTGTGCTGGTGGATCGCACAGGCAGGCAGGCAAACCAAGGAGTTTGTGAACAATACAGAACGAGAGGCAACTTACGCCGCAGCGGCAGCGTCTCCAGCCATAACAAGCCGAATTTAGGGATTTTCGCCTGGAAAAAAAGTGCGGGCAATCTGCAAGTTTGGTTGGCAACTCCCACGGGCAAGAATGCCGGGATAAAACAATAACCTCGGTTTGACAAACTCTCAGCACGCTCGCAGAAGCAAAGTGCGACGAGGAGTGCCGTACTCGCATTGCAGAAAACCAAAAAAAAAACGGCAGGACAGGAGCGAGGCTTCTCATTTTGACTACTGAGCAGAATTGGCCGAGACCACACGTCATGTCATAGACACCTGCCGGCTGGAAGTCGCCTTCAGTTGTGGCACGGAGCCCCGCCATGGCCGGCCGAGTACGATGTGAGCAGCTCGGGTAGTATGCACGAGTAAACGCGTTTTCTCCTCCAAGCGCGAGGGGTGGGGCGAGGTGGATGTGCCGCAAGCGCCACCTGATAGTGGGGTGCCGTCTTATGTACAAACGACAAGGTATGCTCGCGCAGTGTTGTTGACTATTTATTGTCTACCGGCGGCATCTTGGGCAGCGGCATCATCCGGTGACAGCAGCAGCACCAGCGACCCAACTGAACCGAGGTCACATCGACAGTTGACGCCAAACTGCTCCTGCAACCCGCCGCTAGAAGACGCAGGTCTCGAGGGTCAGCTGGTGCGGCTTTGCTGACCCGCGTCGGAAACTTTAGCCGGCCCTCGAAGTGCGACATCGGGTTGGGCATCATCAGATTATCGAGGATGTGCTGGCGTGGGTGTGCCGCGTGATGTGAGCACGTGCTATCGGCGCGTGGCCTACTGCAAGATGGCACCCGCAATGGCACCCCTGACCACACCTTGTCACCAAAACCAGGAGCTGGACCTCACTCGTACCAATTCGGCTGGTTCCTGCCTGGGTGTCCTCGGGTGTCGCTGTGGTCCTTGCGCGAGGTCGTTTGTGTGCGCGGGGGGTCAGGTGGGGCAACTCGACCCGCGCGCGCCAACCGCTGCTGACGCCGATTTTTCGTCGTAAATACCTGTAGGTATCAGGACCGTAGGGGATGATGCTGGCTGCCTTTCGGTTTGTTTGCGTCGCCCGTCGTCCAGTTCCGAGCCGCCAGCAAGAAGCACCGCAAGGGGTGCGATCATCGTCGCGATTATCGTCATCAAATTTCAATACATAAGGATGAGATGTATTCAAATTTGCATTCGAGTCCGCCAGCATGTCGAGTTTGAAATAAAAATGCATTCCAGTCTGGTGTGCCAAAGACGTTGCAAATGCTTTTTTATAATGAACAAGCGCCATTTTATGACACATAAGGCACAGCGTAAGGGGGGGGGGGGGGGGGGGGGGGGGGTTGGAGGTGGAGCTTGCAAGGCGAAAACGGAAAACGGGAGGGCGCTGCCGAAGGCAGCGATCTGGAAGATGGCAAGCGAGCCGGTGTGCATGGATAGGGCCGCCAGTGCTGAAACTTGGTGAAACCGTTCAGTAGTTAACCGGTTGAAACCATTTGCAGACCGCGTATCGGTTACACTAGGACAATTGGTGGAGAACCCCATAAACATGTTAAGACGATCATTTAAAACACGCAATCGAGTCTGGTTTTGCCAGCATACATGCGGATCATTTAAGCCTCCGAGCGTGGGTTGTTGGCAGGCGGGCCGACCAGACGACGGCGGAAGAAGTTTTGGTTCGTAGGGGGATCTCGTGCGCATGTCGTAGGAAAAAGAGAAATGGGATGGTGATGGTAAGCTGTCGGCGCCGCACTGCATACTCATCGCCCTAACAGACTCTTAGGCATGTGGTCTTATGTACGTGTCCTTGCCTCTAAGTATTTGTCTAAGACTTGCTGACTCTTGGCCTCTATTCCTATGACTCAAGTAGAAGTACGTCTCACAGTGCCGTCGGCCCTATTGGCTGGCACTACGCACGCGTGCGAGTTGCTTGGTTACTCGGCGTGACAAGGGTGTGTGTGTGTGTGTGTGTGTGTGGTCGATCGACGCGAAATACGTCAAGCACTCCTCACTCTGTGCCGCACGACATGCACGACATGCATGCCTCTCGCGAATGGACTACGAGTGCCCGCATGCGCGCATATGCGTATACTTACGGTATCACGACACGACTCGACGACGACGTACGCGCAGTACCGACTGCTCGCATATGGCAACAAGCAAGCCAATGCTGATCAGGCACGTTCGGTACGCTAATCGGTCGGTCAGTCGGTCGACAAGTCCAAGCAGTCGGTACGACGGGTTCACAGGAGGTAAAAGCAAGACGGGCGTCACGACGCAAACAACACAGGCGTAACCGCGACTCACCACCGTTGCTTGCTGCGCGATATCACTCGCAGCTTGACAACATGTTGTACTGCCCCTGAAGAACAGCAATGGACGAGGCACGTGCATGTGTGATGTGCACAGAGCCGAGGTGTTTGTGGTGTAGTAGCGTGGTTACAAGATGGGTGGGCATGAGACGTTTGGAAAGCCAAAGAGTGGGCGGGCAGCGCGCCGACAGGATGCTAAAGGCATCCCGCGGGCGCGCGAGCCGACTAATAAGCCTCTAGGCCTTCTCACGCGCTATTGGTCTATACGGCCACCGTGGTTGGCAGCAGTTAGCCGTTGGTACGGGCCCTAGGTGTGTCGGTGGTTCTAGGTGTGAGAGCTGAGCGACATACAGTTGGTCGTTGCGCCATGGGTGACTGCTTGCTTGGACATCAGGCATACACATACAAAGCAGTACTGCTAGTACTAAAAGTGATACATGTATGACAGGCGAGCGACGAGTATTCGACGGTATGCCAAGTAAGCAAGTCCCCGTACGCGCGCATGCGTACGCTGAAACGTTGTACGCTGTGACACACATCAATCATTTCCCCTTCTTTGCGGCGCGCGACTAGCACAGGGATGCATGCCAGTAGGACCACGCAAGGCTAACGAGTGCCCATCATGAGTGCGACAGGTACGCACGCGCACGTCGCGTACGGTCAGTTGACGTACGGAAACGTTGTACACGACGCGATGGTAGCCCGGTACCTGCACAGCTACTAACCGGCGCCGTACATGAGGGGTATTATACATGTGAAGACGCGCGACGACGGTAGCGTACGGGGGCCGGCACCTGGAATGCATAGTGCAATAGAGCACGGCCACGTGGGACCCAACAAAGTGGTCTGGCCATATCGGATTTGTTGTTATGCGTCGGGGTTGGTGGTCGGCGATGTCGCACAGGGCCGGCCGGCTTGGTGCGACGTCGCCTTCGCGGGTGTCGCAGTGCCGTGTGTGGCGAGGCGGCCGCCGCTGCTGCACCAGCGATGGGTGCCGACCACGAGCCAGCAAGCCGTAGGCCCACGGTGACGCCACGAAACGCATTGAGGGTGCGTGAAGTGGCGGAGCTGCCCCCCCCCCCCCCCCCCCCCCGGCGAGCAACGTGCGATATCGTCTGAGTTACGCCAGTGCCACTGCATATGATCGCGATGCGCGGAGGGTCGCGAGGTTGTCGTCGCTGTTGCACAAGCAAGCAGCGGCGACCGCCGACCTCGAACTTACCGTACATCAAGCCCGCAATGACGCCACTACGGAGCGCGCAAGGCGCGCATTGTACCGGATTTGCCCCCGACGGGCAACTCGCGGTTTGACGGTACCACGGTACGTAGTGCCGCCTTGAAAGGTGGCCACATCGGTGAAAACTGGGCGTTTTCAAATACCTTGGATGTAGCGGCACGCAGCTTGCGGAGTGCAATTGAAGACCGGTGTCTGAAAATGCCGGTTTTCACTATTGTCGGCCCGCCTATATATATATAAGGCGGCCGCAACTGAAAGAATTATAATTCATTCTCTCGTATCATGTTACCGGCACGGTATACTATTTCCCGCATGCCCGCCCTCGGGTGGCTTGGATTTTTAATTCCGCGGTTCGACACTGAATGTTGCTTTGATGATGATTTTGCGGTGAATTGATGATGCTTGCCGTGGTACATGATTTGATTGGCACTGCTTGCATTGAATGTGCTATAAACGTGAGATTTGCCGTTTGGTTCGAGTGGTGTGTTATTACCGGACACTGCGGGCCAGGAAACTAGTGCGTGGTGGCTAGTGTCAGCAATTTCTGGCATCTTTCATTTCTTGTAACGGATACCCCTTGTGACCGAACCGGTACGCACTGAGGCTACATACATTTGTGTACCGTGTCAGAATAGTGCCGCCTTGAATGGCGAGCATACCGGTGAAAACCCGCCACATTGGGCGTGTAGCTAGGCTCTAGCTGTGCGGGTGGGACGCTAGGTTATACGCGCCCCGCGAGGGGCGCAGGGAGGGGCAGTACCGGGGAACATTAGCACAGCTAAAGCTAGCCCTAAACCTACACCGCGCGCTTAAGTGCCCGGCTCGGGAATTATAAAGTCGCTAAATGGCTTCTCGGGTCGCGAGAAGACACGTTTGATGGATGATGGGTTTGTAGTGATGGTTTTTTTTCTCCCCCGGGACAGGACCGGCACTAGTGAACCCGTTGAAGCGTCTCTACGACGGCCATTCAGGCAGCGATCCAGTTACGGAAAGCCATGGGTATAGGCGACGCTCCGTTATAGTCAACAAGCAAATTGCCGAAGCATTTTGCAAGGCTAATTGGAGGCCAGTGACGGAATTTCTAACATTGTTGGATCACCGTCTAAAACACCGCCATCAAAATACCCGGCACTGACCACGAAAGGTCCGCCCTACCCGTTTGGGCGTCAGCCCATTCGAGCAATGCGAGTTGGGGCAAGCCCCAATAACCCGCGGAGCAAAGCATTTCGGGAGTGCGATACATGTGCAACAAGGAAGGCAATGTGATGGAGGGCCCGACGCCATAGCTAGAAAAAATCCCCATTCCCGGTACAATCCAGGGCGCCGTGAAGGGAGGGGAGGCCCCCGCCGAAAATAAAAGCAGTTAAGTTCTCATGTGTTGACGCAATAACCTGACTACTAGTAAAATCCATGAACTCCGGAACTAACAACCCAAATTATGACGGTGATACCCCCACCGCGGGTACTCCACCAACATATGTTCGATAGTCTAAGATTCACCTCCGCCACATGCAAGCATGCAGTGTTCAAGGAACCGCTCAGGCATGTCATAAATCCGGGCCAATCGGGGGGCAGTGGGAAATGCTCGGGTGCGTAATTGTATCACAATTTGCAGCCCGGCCACAACCCCCGTGGGGGACACACACGCCGTACTGTGGCAACGGGTTTGACGCATAAGACGCCTGGACATGTATACCCCATGTTTGATTGTGTGCTAACGATGCCGACGATTCGTAACGCGCCCACACCGATGCCTTTACTAGTTTAGCGGCATCGCGCGCGGCTAGTGACCTCCACTCAAATGGAAGGTGCGCCCCCTCAGCTAGCCCTACGTTCGCCCTAGCTAGTCGATCTAACCACCGCAGAGTCCCCGACGTCCACGTGTCGGGGCGCGCCCGACTTTGCTGATATAATAAAGGGGTTATACATGTATTCAAGTCGGATGCTTTAAGGAACGCCCAAGCCCATGCCGCAACGGCCGTAGCCTCTATGGGCGCAATATTCAATTCCCGCATTATCGGTGCAGTGGCCACCTCAGGGGAGGCTTTTACCCACCCCAATAATTAGGCTACGCAAGCATTGACTGAGTATGGTTTTTAATTAATTTGCGCCGCTAGGGCAGAAAAGCTCCGCCACTCTATCGTCGAGGCGATGGACAACCGGTCCGAGTACTTGGGAAACGATATCCGCCTTATTGACAAGAGCGGCATGCTTCTCTTCGGGATCAACGGATTCGGAAAGAGCTGTCTGATGAAGTCGCTTGGCCTGGCGACCGTCATGGCGCAGGCGGGGATGTTTGTCTCGGCGGATTCGTTCTCCTTTTCCCCGTACGCCAAGATGTTCACGCGCATCTGGAATAGCGACAACATCAACAAGGGGCTCTCGTCCTTCACGGTGGAGATTATGGCCCACTATCTGAACATGACTACTGAAGTATGTATTTCATTGAATCGATATGATGAGATATAACTGACCTTATAAACTCTATGACAATTATGGTATATATGAATTCCTATACAATTCCCTATGTATTTTATCAGTCTATAATATAAATTCCGCACCCTCGTATGGTGCTGCTTCCACCTCGCAACTGCTGTACTGGACGTTTCCAATTGCCTTTTCGGGTGGTTTCTTGATCGCCTTTTAAAGCTAGCTCATGTAACTATGTAAATGATTCCGCAACATTATTATACGATTCTTTTTAATATCAGAATATATATTAATTAATACATCTAATATTGCATATGTTATTGTGCATGTAAATCTTACAGCATATAATATGCATGTACGATAGATGTACATAACATATACCCCGCCCGCCCACCGCCTGGGTGGGCCCGACGACCGTCTTCGGCCCTCGGAATCGCGGGCCCTTCCTCCGCCTCCACCCCCGGCTGGGGATGGGGGCGGGGATCGTGCACGGGTGGCGCCTTGGTAGCCTTGGCCCCGCCCGTGCTGGCACTGTCGCGGAGGAGCAGTGTGAGTTGGACACCGGCGTCTCACGTCGTTGCTGGTCCGGTCAACTCCCCGTTCGCTGTCCTTTGAGCACCCTCTCCCTTCCTGTCCTGTCGGCGCCTCCACATCACATTCGGCCTAGTGCCGCTATTGGAGTGGCCCGGGATGTTGTGCTGGGAAGGGAGTTCTACGTTCGGCGGAAAGGGGCGCGACCGAGCTGGCGGCGGATCTGGCGCTGGGCGGAACAACGTGCGCTGGACACCGGCGTCTTACGTCGTTGCTGGTCCGGTCAACTCCCCGTTCGCTGTCCTTTGAGCACCCTCTCCCTTCCTGTCCTGTCGGCGCCTCCACATCACATTCGGCCTAGTGCCGCTATTGGAGTGGCCCGGGATGTTGTGCTGGGAAGGGAGTTCTACGTTCGGCGGAAAGGGACGCGACCGAGCTAGCGGCGGATCTGGCGTTGGCCTGCGTCTGTTGCACGCCCGTCGCGCCCCGTTCTGGGTTGGACCCCCTCACTTCCGCTCCTTAAGGCAAGCTTGCTGCGAGACCTCTACTTCGAAGCTCCTCTCCTTTTGGCGCCTTCACATCACATTCGGCCTTGTGCCGCTATTGGAGTGGCCCGGGATTGTGTGCTGGGGAGAGCGTCCCTACTGCGTGGCGCGGCGGCTGGCTGGTGGCAATGCCTGATCGGTGGCTGTCCTGGCGGCGGTTCCCGCCTTTGGTGGCCCGTAGCTGGATTTTCCGCTGGATATCTGTTCGGATTTCTTGAATTTTGCAGCTGGCTCATCATGTAATTATAGACATACATAATAGTACAAATACGTTACCAGGTAATCCGCGTAAGTGATGGATGATTTGTTCCTGGTCATTCTCCGGACAGGTATCCCCGGGATATCTCAGGGGTATCCGCGGGGTATCCCCGGGATATCGGAGATATTCCTGGGGATATCTCCGATAGATTATTACAGGGTAGTCATAAATAATAACAATAATGCGGGTCACAATAATGTCGTGTCCGTGTATGCAAGGATTAGTCTGCAAAAACATTCTTAAATTAATATTAAAAACTCAGGTCCATGACTGTTACCTGTACCCTGTAGGCTTTTTCCTTCCCCAGTACTTTGCGTCCATTCTCTTGACGCTCTCCCTGTAACCAAAAAGTAACATGTAGTCGCTACCCTGTAGTGCCGCCGTCACCGTTTGCGTGCCGCCGCGCCGCGCCGCGCCGTCGCCGAGCCGCCCACGCGCCGTCGTCACCGCCGTCGCCGAAGCAGAGCATCCAGCGCTACACTACCGTCATCCACTCCGCTACCGTCATCCACTCCACTCCACTACCGTCACCCACTCACCACTGGTACCTGCACCGGCGTGGCTAGCCGTGCCGCCTCACCACTCATACACACACGGAGACATAGCTGCCTGCTGGAGGTACCCATCAAGGAGCCAAGTGTGTCCCGGCGTACTCACACAGCAGGATGTCCGGCGAAGTAAAGGGGCGGGCGGCGGGTGTCGACTCGACGCATCAGGACAGGCCGGCTAGCGCGAAGAAGCGGAAGGGCGACAGCATTAAAAAGGCCAAGAAGGCGGCACAAACAGCCGGCGTTCCACGTGGCGTGGGCGCGGTCCAGTCCGATGCCCCGCACAAGCCGTCCAAGAAGGCAATAAAGAGGCATACGGAAGTTGGGGGCGTTGGTAAGGAAGACTCTGTGGAGCCGCGTGGAGGCAAGAAGAGACGACAGGCACGCTTTCGCAGCTCCACCCGCACTGCACGAACGACGCGCGCTCTGCTAGCTGCTTGTAAAGCTCACCATAGTCCACCATGCAGGAGACTGCGTCAGTGGAGGATTTGCGCTTCAGATGGCCAGCATTTTTGCTACGGGTGCCCAGGCACATGTAGGAACAAGGCTCTGCTGCTGGGCCTGCTAGCAACCCATAATAACATTCGCTATGGTCTCGCAATAGTTTCGTCCACATTCGATCGCATGCAGGGAGGGCAGGTTTTCATTTGCAGTGCTCCGAGTACCACGGCACCCATATATGTCTCAGTACTGGGTGTGTGAACCGGCGCAGGGGACGGCAGCAATTGCAGTTGTCCCCAGCACAAGCAGCGAGGAGGAGCCGCCCGTGACAGCGCCTGGCAGCGAGGACAGTGACGAGCCCGATTCACAGCAGATAGGAGATGGCAGTGATGCTGAGGAACCGGGAGGAGCGGAGGTTGCTGGGCGTTCTGCGGCCGGCATTCAGGTCGAAGGTCTCGTGATCGATGAGGAGCTGTACTTTCTGGACAAAAACGCCAAGGCTGTGTTCTCCGCAAATCAGGATAAGGCGGGGAAGCTCGTGCAGGTGCGGAATTCCGGAATCCTCAGGGCAGTCGCCGCCGCGTCACCATAGCCACCACCATGTTCCCTGCCGGCGCCCACTCCTCTTTTGGGCACTGACATGCTGTGCAGGTTGGATGGTGGGACGCCAAGAGCAGAACCATGACCCCGCTGAAGGAGCCTGCTGAGGCACCCGTGGAGGAGAGCAACGACAACGATGATAGCAGTGAGGACGAGGACCCCAAGAACCAAGCCCAAGCTCCCAAGAAATCTTCCGTATCGGGCGCAAGGTTGGTGCAATATCAACCGCTGGGAGTTTCATGCATCTGAGCGACGTTGGTGGGGCATGTGACGGTACACTGGGGATGTCTCTGACCACACCCCATTGCTGCCATTCCAGGCGCGGCACAGCCCAGGGGCTAAACTACCCGTTTGCCGTCAACGATGACGACGACCACTGCGAGACCAGCCCCGAGGCATACGCCGATGTAGAGCACATCCTGGGCAAGCTCGCCGACAACCTCGGCAAGACGCGGGCGGAGCTGAAGATTTACGACCCCTACTTCTGCACAGGGCAAGTGGTGAACCATCTAGGTAACTCCACGCGCAAGCTGCTCCGCCAACTGTACGCTGCCTGATCACTTGATGGAATCTCGCTGACCCGCGTGTCTTGTGGGAGCGCAGGGCAGTATGGCTTCACTGATGTTTACAATCGTTGTGAAGACTTTTATCAAGTGATCGCAAACGGGGAGGTATTGCACCCACTTGTGTCTGAGACAAGTGTCTGTTTTGATGGCGCCTGCGATGAGCATGCCGCTGTCAGAGCAACCTTCCAAACTGGTTTGATTGTGGTCATTGGGCCGCAGGTTCCGGAGCACGACGTTGTCGTCACCAACCCGCCCTACAGTGCGGACCACATGGAGAAGATTATACGGTTCTGCACCGAACAAGCCAAACCGTGGATGCTGCTGCTGCCCAACTACGTGTACATGAAGGATTACTTTGAGCCGGCCCTCCGGTGCGGACCCTGCCGTTCAATGCTGCGGGGGGTCAACCAACGTTATCACAGATGAGTGCTTGTTTACGATTTGGCGTAGCAAGCCACTATCTGATTGCACATCTGAGGATCCTCCTCGGGCGGCTCTGCAGGGCGGGTCCAAAACCAGTCATGGCTTTCTACATCGCACCCACCCAGCGGTACTACTACTGGAGTCCGAAGGGAATGTCCAGGGACAACCCAAAGGTGTGACCCAGGTCTAGCAGGTGCCTTTAGACGCGGATCATGCAGGCGCAGTCCGCTCTGTGTATTGTGACCACTGACTGTGTTTTCTGTTGCGCGACTGCATCATGCTCATCAGGTTCGCGGAGACGGCCGGACGTCCCCGTTCATCAGCTTCTGGTACTGCCACATGGGGCGCTTCACGGAGGACATCTGCCAGTGGTGGAACAAGACGCTGAGGGGGGAAGAGGGGCCAAAAGGCAGGAGAGTTGTGCTTGCTCGGTCCACACGGCAACTCCCTCTTGGGGTGATGGATGAAGCGGACCCGAATCGCGGGAAGAAGAAGCTCCTGCTTGACAGAGGGGCAAAGGCGCGCGACAAGGCCAACAGGGGCCGGGGTAGGGGCCGAGGCAGGGGGGGTCGGTTCCCAGGGGGCAATAGGAAGGCACATGCGGCGAAGAACGCGTTTCCAGTGGGCGGGCTTGCAGCGAATAAGCGGCAAGAGACATGAAGCTATGGATAGCAGAGGGGGGGGGGGGGGGGGGGGGGGGGGTGGCACTGACAATGTGAATAGTCTCGTCACATTCAAATATGATGTCACCGGCAAGTTTGCGGATACTATATATATGTTGCTACGAAGTACTGCCTAGCATGATGGGCGGCATGCTGCTATACATCGCTTTGAAAGCAAGTGATGTGGCCTGTGACAGATACACTCCTGCGTGTGCATCCGTACTTTGAAATCCGTGGCAGTAATATGCACAGACCTTTCTAACAAGAGCAGAAGTGTTCGTCCAACATGCACCGAAAATGCAAATTTATGATGTATTTCGTATTTATTATCAACTGATACTGGTATATTTACTCCATAACATTGTGAGAAAGTTATGCACTGGTTTCCGTCAGCAGCATGTATTGTCTGTGTCGCATCCGTCCGTTACCCCTTCCCCCACACACACCCACACCCCGGGTGGGTCTCAATATGCATCCCCTCATTCATCCCTGTGATAGGAATCCGATGCCAAGAAATGTCACTGCTGAATTAATATATAATAGAGCTTATTTATCTTCAAGTTGATGTCTTTGCGCAGTAGGCACAGCAGGTGCCCGTGATAAATGTATAGACGCAACACAGCGAATATGACGGATGGGGATGACAGTCCAATCACGCGGAAATTCTTAACAATTGCCGTTTCGTCGAGTTACAATCTGAATAGCAGGTTGGAAAGCACGCGAGTAGCACTTCCTGAATCACTTACTGGGACCCCAATCCGATAAGACAGCGACATCGTATGCGCCCTGTCAAGGAACTCCCATCGTATTGCCGGGCAGCCAACTCATTGTGGTGGGGGCGCAAGATGAGGGCATGTAATGTGCTATACTCCTTGCAAGCTCCTCAGTGCGAGGACCTTGTGGGTGGTTCTCATCCACGCCGTATCGACCATGTAGTCCTAGTCATTAGGGATCGTCCCCTTGATAAATGATAGGTGACATGTGTAACAGCATGCAGCCACTCTGACATGTGCGCACCTAATTATGAATATCTTGAGGGGGTAAGCCTGTGCTTGGGTGGTGTAAGCATGCCCCTGAGGAATCACAAGCACTTTATGCGTATTGCTGGCACTCTATGTCCCAGCTAAGCGCAGCCAACATCGCTTGTCTTGCAGCATGATGCTGCGTTCGGATTTCTATTTGGGAAGAAATATGTGGGCTGGCGTACACTTCCGCAAGTGTGTGGTATAATACAGTCTTCGCCATTGCCCGTCATTTCGCGCAGTGCACGCTGGCCGCTGCATGCACCAATTCCTCTGGCCGTTCGATCTTCCCGACAATCCCAACTCTATGAACCGCCCGCATACATCAGAAATGGAGGAAGATATGAAGCAATCGACTTGGCGCTATCGTGTTGCTTGCGACTAATAATGAATACTGATATGAATAATGCTACTACTGTTATGCTGAATACATATGTTCAGCAAAAAAACAACACATTGTTATGTAGTTGTAGTCTCAAGCAGCAGGACCATGTAGCTATACAATACTACAATAGTCCCAAAACACGGGATAACCATTTGGCAGCCAGCAACCGCCAAAAGAGGTCCAAAAACAACCGGCAAACGGAGTACTGGGGGAGTATACACATAGGAGAACCCAGCGACTACTAAATCGTTACATATTTATTGTATAAATTGAATTTCAGCGTGCGTAATCGCGGGATATACTTGTGAAAAACATTTCTGTGTACATATACAATTGTGCTTATTACATGCCTATGGCGAATCCAAAATCATTGATGTGAACTGCGGCTTTACAAAACGCGGGGAGGTCAAACCTAGCATGAGTATATAAATTGAAAGCGTGATGCCACCGCTCGTGGCTCGGCGGCTCGCCCGCCGCGGACTCGCGTGCTGGTGTGGATAGCACTACTAGTGCGTCGGGCAGCCCCTGGCAGTGCTGAACGATATAGCCGCCATGTAATTGCGCAAATATGGTGTTACCTATGAATTATCACTACACATATATTTTGACTAAACGCGTCAGAAAAATTGTCGTCCCTAATTCTATATTCTCTATATGTCGACAGCAAAACGTTAATTTTGGATATCTAGAAATATTCTATCATATGCGGATAACGCGATAAACCTGGATTGCTGCCTAAACGGCCGTCGTAGAGACGCTGCAAGGGTTTCACTGGTGCCAGTCCTGTCCCGGGGGCGGAAAAAAAAACGCGACGTGCAAACCGATCACGGACATGGCTTAAAAAGCACGTCGCATACCTGCCAGCGCGGGCAGTTACGTACGCTGTGATTATAGTAGTGGCTACTTCTATTATCGTCTAATTACGGGTACAAAATCTAATGACAGTACATAATATGCTAGTAGCCGCCAAGAATCGCAATAGTGATGATTGAGCACTGGACATAGCTGATGGAATACTAAGGATTAGCGACGAAGAACGCAAGAAGTGATGTGATGCTGCGAGTTCCTGCGTACAGGTAGCATTGAGGAGCGAGGAGCGCCCCTTCGTCTCATGTCATAAATTAATTGCCCTTGTCATATATAATAGCTATATTTTGCTGTGGCTACTTGATCCCCCCCCTCCCCCCCCGCATCTTCATGCATTCATTAGTGTTGTTTTAAGAAATGTTAACAATCCCTTTATTGAATATGTGTAACGCTTCGACAAAACAAACGGGGCAGCGCTCCTGCTGCAATAGAGTGTCGGGCCTGGGGGGCGGGGTTGGGGAGCGGGGGCAATCGGACACGGTGTAGCAAGGCCAATTAAATCATCCATAACCGTGCATGCACCGGCAGTATGCTCGTAGCAACGCTATCGCATGCGCGCGGCTGTAGTTAATGCTGTATACTTCGCTAAATTGAAATTGAAATTGAATTGCACGTAATAACTTGCGCAACTTTCCGCCGCCCAAACCAAGTTGTTAGGGCCTGCCATTGGCGGCACTTGATGGCTAAAACTATCCGCGCTTATGGACTGCCGGCCGATGCCTCCTCAAGGTCCCGCCGTCCCCTCGCTCGCCCTCTCTTCCCCGCCTCCCCTTAACCAACAACATACAGTCCTCCATGTTCACCGAAGTGTGTGTGTGTGTGTGTGTGTGTGTGTGGAGGGGGTGAATGTTGCTTAGGAGTGGTTTGTCGTTTGTTGGTTTCTAATGTGGCGGTGTAGGTAAGAGGGCAGTTTTGAATGAGGGGGTTTGTGTTTGGGTACGGTCGCGCCACCTATCGTCGGAATACTTTCATATGAAAATGTATAGCTAGCCGATTACGCGTGTCGTCGTCGAAGTAACTTCTTTGATTTTTCTTACAACTTTGTTTCTGCTTAGTCTTTGATGCGAAGCAAGCAATCTGTCTTAGGGCCGGCGGCATGAACCCGCACAAGGTCCATAAAATTCATGGTGCGTAGCGTGCAACCCTACCAAGGCTAGGCTTCCCCCACCCCTCCCCCTCTCCCTACGATTGGCATTGTGATTCCTTGTGAGCTAAGCTCATCATACGGCGCCATGTACCCAACCGAAGGCACCCCTCGTTTTCCGTTTTGGGGGGAAGTTGTGAGGGGTAGCGCCTCTCAGTTCGCCTAGTGCGTCGGAACCTCACCCCTCGCCGCCGCATCCCGCTGTCATGCAACATTTAGCAGACCGGGAACATAACGAGCGCACTTGATACACACACACACACACACACACACACACACACACACACACACACACACACACACACACACATACACACACACACATATATATATACACATATATATGTAGTATATACGTACTTGTCAAATAATCACCCTTGCCGTGGTGTGGGCCCTTTCCCTATAGGCGTATTTGTCCTTGCCCTTGAGCGCTTCTTTTCCGCGGCCTTGGCCTCCTTAGCTGCTCTCGCCAGTCACCGGCGCCCATGCGATGCTTCCGGGGTCTTAACAGCCCCCTCCACCTTCGCCGCCAGCTCCGCCTCGAGTCCGGTGTTGAGTATGGAGATGGTAATCTCCGTGTCCAACTGCGGTGGCTGATGCTCCGCTGCCGCCTTCAGCGCCATCGCTATTGTCCATAGCCCCATCTGCACCTCCATCACTCTACTTCCATGGGTGGCGAATGGCATGCAGCTTGGCGAAAAGCCGCTCCGGGCAGGCCATGTTCTAGTCTGTGCATGGCCGCCGCAGAGCAGCGGCCGATGGGGCGCAGCACCGCAACTTGAACCTCCACTATGAGCATGGCAAGCTCCGGCTTTATCGTACATACCTGCTCATCTGTCGCAGCGGCCCCTAGCGCGGCGCCAACGCGTCGAGCTGATTTGCCGGGGAGGGTGCGGCGGATACTGATCTTGAGGCGGGACGATTCAGTCCCACTAAGCTGGTGCGGCCCGACGCGGGCGTCTTGTCCGATGTGCCCTCTCTCGTAGTCCTAGTGGTACCGCTGTCGATCGGAGCGAGCATCCGATGTTGTCGTGGGCCTCTTGGAGCTCAAGGTCATGCCTGAGGCTGGTCCGGAGCTAGGTCGACGGTGCACCGGGGCTGCCTCCTCTTGAGCTGGTCGCGGCTCTGTCACCGGGGCTCTCGGCTGTGCCGCTGCACTCATCGCCGTTGTTGCTCCGTCCGGCCGGAGCTGCGAGTTTGTTGTCGGCGCTGAAGGGCTGCATGCTGGCACCCCTCGCCGCTGCCGGCTTGTTGTCGACTCTCGCCATGCGGCGCATTGCGCCGTAGAGAAAGTCGTCGCGAGCCTTGTTCCGGTGCACCGGCCCAGTGGCGCCGAGGCAGCTCTAACCGTGCGAGCTGAGCTGCAACACGAGATGCAACGTCATCGTCGCACTGCTGGCGTACACCGCAATGCCGGCCGAGCGCGGCTTCTGAGCCCGGCGGCCCTCCGCACGGCGGAGTCTATTGACTGGCGTGTGTCGGCTTGCTTCGTCGCCCTCCTCGCGAACTTCGAGGCAGGTGGGGTGCAACTCAAGGGTGCCGGGGCTCAACACCGACTCCCGGAGGTGGATAACAGTCGTTACATATCCACCACCCGCAGTAGAGCGAGCGGCGTAGTGATATTTCTACGCGCATAATGACTGCGAACTCTTGTCCCGCGGGCTGCCGCAGTGCAACGTGAATAACGTGAGTGTGAATACAACGGGAATGGCGTGAGTGTGCATGCCGCAGCGCACGCCGATACTTGGTCATCACCAGTGTCAACACCGGTTGCGCGTTGATACCGATTAGTGACCAGCCCGCGGCTGCCGCCGACGAACGCAACAATCGGTCGAGCGCGGTACCCCCCCCCCCCCTCCCCCCCACCCTACCCGGCATTCAGCCACTAGCTCGTGACCAATCGCATTGCCTCCGCGATTTGCGCGGCCGGGGGCATGGCGTAGTCATACGGCATGGGGCCCGTACAGATGGCCTTGCCGGCGAGTCCACATTCGTAGAATTTGTTGGCAAGCAGCGGGTCCAACTCCTCTCGGCGCTCCGGCTGTCCTGGGCGGTGCTCTTCTCTGTGTACCAACGTGATGAGGGTGACCCGCCGGCCGGCCGATGGGTCACCGAATTGTACTTCAAGTAGGTCGTCGCGGGGGCGTAGGCTTAGGTAGTCTTGTAGTCGTAGGCAATTTTGTGCGTCCAAGAAATGCAACCGCTCACGGTCAGAGCTCATGGACGGCCTCCAGACTCCTCGGAGCTAGAAGTGGTTGAGTAAGACCGCGTCCTGTGGCCGGATCAACATTTCGTCCTCCGCCTCTTCCGAGTTGTAGAGGTTCCAGGCCTACGACCGCGTAGCCGCCGATGCGAGAGCAGTGCCCGCGTCGTAGCCTTCATCCGAGCGGTACGGGCCGGCATAGTCGTACGTCGGCAGCATGCCGTGAGCCGGCTGCGACCATAGTTCTGCCTCTGTGAGGCCGCGCAAAGCCGGCACGTGCATCCATGTTTGGTGCACGTGCCGTTTTGCGTCCTCGATATGCGGCGCTCCAAGGATTGTAATTTCGGACTGCCCGCCATGCCGGTCGAGCATGGCATGCGCCCTCCCATCATGTCCGACCTCCGAGCAGAGTATCGCCGTAGCCGTTCGGCCCGCGTGCATCCGAATGATCATGTTCCCGGTGGTGACCGGGAGCCTTCGTGCAAAACCCGTCTGACCTCCTGCCTCCGTTGCCGGGCGGCAGGTGACCACCTGTGTGTCCTCGATATTGGGTCGCCTGTGGCCCGCGCCCTCCGCTATAGTGGGGATGAGGTTGCTCGCGTCTACAACCGCCTCATCCATGGCCCTACCTATATAGTCAACGAGGTCGCCGATCATTATGGCGTACAATGTCTCCGGGTCGTTGTCCGCCGGATTGCGCGTGATCATCACATGGGCCGGTCGCGCCGCCGGGCGTGGATATTATTGTGTCGCAGGTAGGGCATTTTGCACGCCGGGCGCAAAGTGTCTAGCTGGCGTCGTGCGGACGCGGCCGCCACGCACCGCACCGGAGCTCCTTCGGCTCCGTCGACTTTCATGTAGAGTTCCTATGTAGTATTTCGTACCCTGTACTACTATATGATTCACTACGGCGATATAGAAGGAGCGAGCCGGATTGCCGACGACTACGGACTAGTGCGAGCACAAGCAATAAGGCGATATGTGCGAGCGCCAATACGAAGGCCGAGTAGTCAGTACGAAGTACAAGCGGTGCGAGACAAATGCGAGTACCCGTATATAAGGAACGAGTGATGCATATACGCCGACTGAGTCGTACAGTCGTACGTTGTAACAATACCAATGCAGTAGTCCCAACGATGATAACGGCAGAATGGAACACATGCATGTATCTGGCTCACCATGCGCGGTGGAATGGAACACGTGTATCGTGCTGAAGGTTTTTTTGCAACTGATGGCGACTTATTAATGCCACGGTTGTTGAACCTTCCTACCACGCGATGGCGAGCTGCGGCCGACGATATGGCGACCTACACGACTCTACAATGCACGTGGCAAATGTTACGTGCATGCTACTCGTGAATTGTGCACCTACCTTTGACTTTAGGTACACGAGTTCGCGATGCGATGATTCCGACGGGCATGTGTCACGCGACGAAGATGCACGAGCAACAAGTCGAAGGGGGCTTGCGACCTCGCGATGCGACGACGGATGCGATGTAGGAGCTCGACGAATACAGCACTTCCTTGATTGTCAAACGTGCCGCTGCACATATGATATTGGCGAACAACGCGGCCGATGTTCGGGGTTTGAGCATAGTACTATATACTTTGCACAATTTTACGATGTACTAGGGCTACGGAAGGAGCGAGACGGATTTCCGACGACTACGGGCTAGTGCCTCGGTAGGATGTGTTGTATGGCATATATATAGCACGAGTATACAACGCGGGTCGCGTCGGCATATAATAAAAGGATTGTAATTACATACTACTAATACTACGCTGACCGCGCTCCTAACATAAACGTCGCCCCCTTAAATGATGTACCTCTCTGAACCATCATCACACCACCGGTTCCGGCCAGGGCACAGCGGAGGAGCAACCATCAGCCGGCAGCCGACCAGGGAATGAAGGTCTTGAGATACGGGGTTTGGGTACGGGGAAAGTAGCCCGGTGGTGGCCTAGCAAGTGCGTGCGGGGGTTGACGCCGTAAACCGCGATCTCCTGGGCGGTCATGCGGCGGTGCCGGGTCTAGCAGACGACGCCCTTGCAGCTCTTGCTCGGGATGCGCGGAGGGATGCCGCAGTCCGGGCACTTGTTGTACGACGTCCATCCCACATTGTTGTCGTCCACACGGCACATAGTGCAGCGGGCTTGCTACTTGGTGGCGTTGCTATTGCCGGGGCGTTTGCTGAGGTGCATGATGCTGTGAGGCAGCGGGGGCCGCTCGTTCGTGTTGTCGACCATACGTGCTCGGACCTGCGAATCGGCTCCACCCCCTCCACTACGCTTGCGGTATGGGTCATAATGTAGTCGTAACAGCTCGGAACATGTCGGAAAAATTATAATCTCCCGTCGTCATTCGTAATATACCGTATCAGACGATATACACCCGTTGTGCACGCGAAAACCCAGGGCTGGAGCTTTTTGAGTCGGGGGAGGAAATTGATACTATTGAAAGTCCGAGCATCAATCCCGACAGCTAGCCACGCCGGCTGCGCGGTGTCTATCGCTTTTAATTATTGGCGCCGCGGGTTGCGGTGGGAATTCTTGCCGGCCGCTACTGCAGCGGCGACCCTCGGGGCCCGCGGGCGCTGCCTCGATTCGGCGGCGGTGGATTTCGGCGGGCTGCCGGCTTTTTGCCGGCTGCCGGATTCTTTCCCCCGGCAGCCTTGCTGCCCTTCGTGCTAGGGGGGGCGGGGGAGTTCAGCCTCCTCCTCCTCCTCATCCATATCAGCAGCCGCTGCGTCTGCGGCCTTGGCGGCCGCAGTCACTGCGGTCGCGTTGTGGCGGATGCTCTTCGAGCTGGCCTTGGTCAGCGCTGCTTATAGCTCCACGGGGCGTGGCGCGCGGGGGGTTTAGGGTGGGGGGGGGGGGGGTGTCAGTACAAGTGCGCTTGTAATGAATGCGCGGGTAGGCATTGAAGTACTCGCGGTAACCAAAGGCGCGCCTGACTCGGCCACCGGTCGGATTAACCCCGCAGACGTCCTCCACCTCGGTACACAGGGCGTTGAGCGGCGGGGTGGTGCCGTTCATGTAGTGCTGGCCAAGGATGCCCTCGTGCCATGCCGTATATTCGGCTGGACGCGAGAGGTGGGGGCGGAATCGGTCAAACACGACTCGAGTAATAATATTTGCTGATCAATAAAACCGCGCATACGAGAGCAGCACTGCGCTTACCTGGCACTTCATCCAGTGAGCAACGAGCCCGCTACGTCGGTGTCCCTATTCAGCAGGGTGTTGCCCCAGCAGGGGACGCCGTTACCGGCGCACGCGGCGCCTTTAGCACCGACGCGCGGGATTCCACGGGCGTGTTGCAAGTGAAGTACGCCACGACCATAGATTCGCCCGTTGCCTCGTCGTCCGTCACAGTGGAGCCGCAGCCGGGGAGTTCCGTCTTGATGTTGCCGTCCCACTCGGCGGCGTCAGGAGTGGTGCGCTGGTCACAGTAGGTCAGCAACGTCGCAGCCGAGCTGAGACCCCGGGGTCTGCTGGGGGTGGACCCGGAAGGTGCAGCCATGCTTGTTGCATAAGAGCCGGTCATTTAAGCAGCCCCGCAGGGATGCGGTCGCGCCTGGCCAAGCCATCGATTGGCACGGAGATACCCTCCGGCCGCAGCTTCTTCCCTAACGGAGTAGCCGGCTTTAGCATCACACGCTTGCATCCTAGCATTGCGTATAGTGTCTATTAGGTGGCAGAGTGGCGGGTGGGACAGGGTGAGGGGTATCGAGCATGCGTCGGACTGAGGCGTTTGGCACTACTCTGACCGGACCCCGAGCCACGCAGATTGTACGATGCAATACTATTGCTGAGAGCGGCGGGCACGCATCATGTCACGTCTGAATATTTGAATATGTAATCTGGTCGTAATGTACCTGTAACCGCGACTGCCACGGTATAGCCAGGCTGTAATCCAATCGTAACCTTGCCGTAACGCATAAATGAGAAGTGTGTTGCTGTATACTTTGACGCTGACTTAGAAGCCCATGCGATTGTGTGCCGCTCCACGGCGGCAACATGTGGCCTAACTTTGCAGGCAAGTTAATTAAATGTAAATTGTTTTTTTGCAGCGCTAAGCACTCACCACCCCCGCCCCGGCCCCCGCCCTCGCCATCGCCATCGCCGTGCCGCTGCTGATGCCGTCGCTGGTGCCGTTGCCGCTGCTCCCGCACAGTGCTCACACTAATGGACAAGGTTGGAATGTAAAGATAAATAACACTAACTTTCTCTAATGCCGCTGGCAGTAACTAGTAGTGCAATAATGTCATTGTGTGATATGTGCACCATATGTACTCCTCTACATCACCCGCGGTCAGCCCATACTTCTCAAATGGTATGTCACCTATTGTGACTAGCGTGGTAGACACAGCTTCTCGTCGATGTAATCCACCTCCACAGGGAAGTCATGATAACCCCCACGGCGGTCTGCACCTAGCGGCCCCATGCGAGCGTACTTGACACCTATAATCATGGCTGAAGTGCCACTGCCCACCTTGCATTGGCCATGCAATTGAAACCTGCGTAGCATGCTCGCATGTGTGCTTCACCAGCATGATCACGAGCACACTTGCGTATATATATATATATATATATATATATATATATATATATATATATATATATATATATATATATATATATATATATATACATACATACATACATACATACATACATACTTCCTTACTTATACTTACATACCTATATACATACATACATACATACATACATACATACATACATACTTACATACTTACACATACATACATATCACGCACAACAGTGTCGAGCAGCGGGCGCACCGTACCTCACATGCTCGTTGATGCCATCTATCTCTAGCTAGCTCCTCCACTGCGCGTCGTTAGGCTGTATTTTGGCCTCTTCTATATATGCAGCGCTCCATGACCCTGATGCACTCCGGCCGCATTGCTGCAGCTCCAGTGTTGCCCGGCTCCACGGCCGCCCCGTAGTGTGCCCCATGCGGTGAGTCATCATACCTGCCTCAAAGCTATGCGTCGTCCTCAACATCATTTGCCGCCTCGAACTGGCCTACCCGCCGGTCCTTAGTCCAGGAAGGCAAATTCTGGAAATCCGGATCCATGCCAGCACGGATGAGCGTCAGCCGGTTCTGGAGGCAGAGCATCCGCGCACAAGAGCGCTCCACGTCGGAAGTGCCCCTGCCGCGTGTCACACCCTTCATCGCGTCTCTCATCTGCACAACATCACATATGCTGGCAATTATTATGAATGGTAGAGCAAAGGGGAGAGTAGAGCAAAGGCTGAAACGGGAGGGACGGATGGGGGAGGGGGGCTCACGGAGCCACTTTGAGCGGCGCATGGTGCGCTCATCCCCCGTTTTCGGCATGTACGCCGCAGCCCGTACGGCCGCCCTGAAACCGCTGCACAATTGGCATGCAGGAACCGGCCCGGCGCGCCGGGTATCAGCCGCCATGACCGTCCCGCAGGGAACACCTCGGGAGCACCGCCGACCGCCGACCGGGCGCTGGCCTGCCACGAGCGCCTAATGAAGGTGAGTTGGCCGCCTGCCCTGCGGTTGCTGAGGGGGAGGGGGTTTGGCAATTACAGTTACGCATTCGTGGTCCAACGCGAGCGCCCCCGTGGTACCAATTAGTCTAAAGCTGCTCAGGAGGGTGTTACATATGAGCATGTAGGGGCGTTGGTGCTAGTGTGGCGTGTGTGCAGACTCGGGATGAACAACGCATGGTGTCTTGAATCGCGTGTGCGGTGATGTGCACATGCAACGGCATGGCTAGCGATACTGCGTGCTGCATCGAATGCATGCTTGATCAGCTCATGGAGGACGAGCTATGGGATCCCGAGGCGCCAAAGCAGATGGTGCACCGCCAGCCGCGCGCGCTCAAGCGCGACTAGGCGCGGCATTCGGCACCGTTGGCGGCCGGCCTCGACTACGAGTAGCAGCGCATCTTCCCAGCAAGCTAGCGCACATCAAGTTTTGAACCCCCCTCTTCTGCCGCACCCACCGGTGCATGTAATTTCCCATGTCCTCTCCTTTCCTTATCGCTAGTGTGATGCCTGGCACTCACACGATGGCGAAGCTAAAGAGGCCCGTGCTAGGCTTTAGGGGCTGGTGCCGAGGCATCATGCGCGGGGCTCGCTTGGTGGGTGCACCCGCAAAGGCGGGGCACATGGCTGGGAATGGGAGAGGGGGGTTGGGGAGAGGGGGAGGGGGGGGGGGGGACATATGGTGACATGATGCCACCCGAGGTAGTGCCAACCATGAGTTTGTGTATGTGTGTGTGTGTGTGGGGGGCGGGGGGGGGGGGGGGGGGGGGGGGGGGGGGGGGGAATTGGTTACATGATGCCAAGGCAATCCTGCCGCCTATCCAAACTAGTGACTGCACTTGGAGGGGGGGGGGGGGGGGGGGGGGGGGGGGGGGGATGCTGAGAGTAGCTAAACAACACCCGGGGGGGGGGGGGGGGGCAGAGGAAGAGGGAAGAGGAAGAAGGGACTGGTGATTGGGGAAGAGCGGGGACCCGCCTGCCTGCCAACATATATCATAAACAACACAATATCGCTTGCTGCACTCATATATCACATCACTAGCTTAGCTATAGTGATGCCCCCCTTCCCAGCACAGCGTACGCACAAGCCTGGGTAAACGCATCAATTGCCTGCCGGGATGAGAAAGTGGTGTTGGTAGTGTGTGTTGGTGGGGGGGGGGGGGGGGGGGGGGCGAAAGAGCTGCCAATTGCTGCCAAGCTTGTGCGTTACATTGGGGCAGACGATGAACAGACAATTGGGGTTTGCTTCATGGCATTGTCTAGTGCCTATGCGGCTGCGTGCCTCCTCCGCATGCAGACTCTCCGGGCTCACCAGCACCGCCACCTCAGTCCTGCGGCCCTGCCTCCCGAAGCCCGCCCCGCCAGCCAGATCAGAGGTATCCAGAAGCCAGTGGTGGAGTTTTGCAGCATGATAGCATAATTTTCAGAGGCTGCCCTCCGCAGCTTGTAATGCATCACTTTCCGGCAATTCCGCCGTATGCGTTGTCTCGGCTCCTCACCGCTGTTGCCCCCGCCCTCCGCTGACTCGCTGCCTGACTCATCCCCCGCCTCACAATCCTCCTCGTCAGCACCGTGCTTGCGCTTTCTGACGTTGTATCGATGATGATACAACTTCGGCTTGGCGTCGCGCGCTGCATGTTTGCTCTGCTCCGCTGATATCTCGGCAGCCAACAGCCGCGACCGCAGCTCCTCAACCGTCCCGCGGTGTTGCGTTGATGCGGCCCTCAGCTCCTCACCCTCCACGGCAAAACGTAAGACCTTTGTGGGCAACGCGTACGCCATTGACGCAACGTTTGCCAGCTGCGTTGCGTAGCGAGGCGCCCGTCCGCCAGGTTCAGCAGGCGGCGGCGGGGGTGGCATGCCGGCCGCGGCCCAGCGGCCGTGGCCCGCCCGCGGCCCGCCGGCATCGGCACTCGCGGCCTTCGCAGCAGCCGCCGCCGCCGCCGCCCGTGCCCCCGCCTTGCGAGGCCGCATACTCTCGTACGCCATTGTTGGCACTTGTGAGTGCTGGTGGGTGCGTTATGGTGGCGAAGTGGGTAGAACTGTGTGACGTGCCGCACCAGCGCGCAAAAAATCTATAGGTATTTACGATTTCCGTGCGCTATATATGCGGATGCGTGCGAGAGAGCGGCCCATCTGTCCGAACTACCAATCGCCATCCTCTCCGAACGACTTCGTCACGAGAAGCCCGACGTACCCGTTAGCCTCGGCGGCGGTGGGTTCGGACATGGTCGATCCTAGTGGCTTTAGTGGCCCGCCCGCAGCCGGTGGCCCACCCTGCGACGGCGGCGCTAACATTGTGTGGTGGTGATGCCCGCCTGCGAGCGCGGTGGACTTCAGGATTAGTAGCGTATCACCACAATATCAGCGACGTGCATCCTACTAGAGGGATTAAATACATTCGGCTACCCGAGGCAGTTGGTACGGGCGTGAGTAGGATTCGACAAATGGTATTAGTATTGTCATCACCCGGGACCCGCTGCCCGTTAAGTATTAAGTACATAAGTACATCAACCGTTCCGTAGCTGTCCATGGTGATTCCATCATCGCTTGGCGATTTAGCGAGTACCGGGACCGATAGCTCGCAGTGATCCGCAGCGATACTACGACCGGATTACGACCGGGTACAGCTGGGGATCAGCCGAAAATCCATGATTACGGGCCGTTACGACTACATTACGACCCAGACCGTAAGCGCAGTGTCTTTCAGCCCGTTGTAGATCACGGCCTTGCACATCAGGTCGGCGAAGTTGACAACGGTTGGCTACTTGAGTGAGTGGTGCCTCGGAAGGTGGTGCTTCGCCAGATTTTAGCACTCGGTGACGTACATGCCGGCCATGATTGTGTGCCGGCGAATCTAGCAGTCCTGCGTCAACCACCAGTCCTCCAACACCACGTCGTGCTTGCGGCTCTGGTTGTGGTTGTCCACGCGCACTTAGTCGATATAACCACCGGACATTCCCCGACGTCCACGTGTTAGGGCACGCCCAACTTCATTGGCTGATATACTAAATGGATTATACATGTATTCACGTCGGATGCTTCAAAGAAAGCCAAAGCCCGTGCCGCAACGGCCTTAGCCTCTGTGGGCGCAATATCCAAATCCCGCATCATCGGTGCAGTGGCCACCCAGGGGAGTTTTTACCCAACCAAGTAAGGCATCGCAAGCACTTACTGAGTACGGTTTGTGATTTTTTGCGCCGCTAGTTATATCCATACCCCATACTTCACACATGTAAGCTAGAAACGGTAGTATATACATGTTTTAGACAGACACGCGCACGTTAATAAGACTTATGTCCCGTCCACGGACCAATGTCGAATCGAGTGCCTCAGTGGCGCGTTTATGGTCATATTGGTTATATGGAGGTTTGATTACACCGGGTTATTCTGTCACTAATACTAGTTACGTTCAGATTCTAGTTTGAATGTTCGCTACCCGCACTCGCAATACGCGTACCGCTTGGACTTCCCGATGTCCAGCGGCGCTAGCGACAGCATACGACATCCGTACTACATGACTCACCCGCACCACGAGGGGAGTCCACTTTCTGCCTTTGCGCCGGCTGACCAGGTAGCGCAACCCACCCACCCGCTATGCTACCCTTTTCAATGCGGACAATACGCCCCGTGGACATACTCAAGCCCAAAAATGTAAGAGATCCACATTTTTGGCGAATGCGGCCCCGCAATGGTTAAACCCTCCTTAACCCGGTCGTCCACTATGTGCCTCATACCTAAATCCGAGTAAATGACATGACCCAAATACATGTATTCATTTGCAACCGGTACGTACCCGTCCCCCTAAGCTGCCATCGGGCAGCGTGGTCGCGTAACACGGTCTCGTCGGAATATCGCCGAAATGCCATCACCCCACACTAAAGTACCCCAAAACCCATAAAATGGCCCTCCACTCATCGAACATGGCATGCAACCAGGTTATCGAACGAGCATGTGACAATCCTTACCAACAGCGTCGTCCGCGTATAACTGATATGGCATGACCCGTAGTGGTTGCCTTGCCCATAATGTGTCCGTGCACCCTCACCGTGAGATTCAGATGTGACGCAAGTGTGCCCTACTGGTGACGAACGACGACATACGGGGACGATACAGGACATACGAGGGACGTGAATTTCATACCGAGTAGCGACGACTATCGCGCGCGACCTGTAAAGTACTATATGAATTTCTCGTTTCGATAATTTCATCAAATTGATAGGCCCACGCGGGCTCGCCTGTCGCGCGCCGACGCGGAGTACCCGGGCTAAGTACAGGCGGCTGCACGTACTCGCTGCACATCGCTGCACATCGCTGACCCCGCGGTGTGCGGCGATGTGCGGCACGACGGGCGGAGGTGTGGGCGGATGTAGGTGGTACGGTAGGTGGTAGGCGGTAGGTGGTGTTCGTAGGTGCGCGTTTTAATGCAGCCGCCCTAACTGCTGATGATTGTGTAACGCCCCAGCACGCGCATGAAGTACGGGGTCGCCTGGCGGTCACCGCCGCTCACCGCTGAACCAAGCGCGGACAGCCGCGTACTCGCATTTGTGCTGCCTGCCGGTGGTGGGCTACATCCACCCCAACTCTCAACCCCCCCCCCCCCCCCCCCGCGCGCGCGCGCGGCAGCAGGCATGCCGGGAGAGGGATGGATATCGAGTGTGTCGAAGAATGGCGTGTACACATGCAAGCACTGCCACTGCAATATGACGGGCAGTAGTGAAAGGACGGCGCGAGAGCGGCACTTCCGGAAATACCCGAACTGTAGCCACTCGTTGAAGTGTGCGGCTAAGTTGCACCGCAAGGCCGCCTTATTACAAGCAGCAGCAGCAGGGCGGCAGCAGCAGCAGCAGCAGCGGCAGGGGCGGCAGCAGGAGTAGCTGGAGCCGTCGGAAACGGCCCGACGGCAGCTGTCGCGAATATTGTAATTCAAACATTCTTCGGCAAACCGTTGCCTGCCCCCGCCCTCCCCCTCGCGAATATTTATGTAACGTGAGCACTCTTTGGCAAAACATGGCAGCCAAACCGCCCATCTGATGACCTTTGATCGGACGGCTGGCAGGCCCGTTCAGCAGTACTAGCTATAATGTACACAAAATTCCCCAGTGTTACCAAATACGTACGGCTGCGATTTGCGCTCCCATGTACTAATAGTCGTAGTTATCCACAGGACGACTCGTCATCGCGCCCGGGTTCGTACTAGATACCCGGTACCGGCTTAATAAATATATCGCGTACTACCCGGTACTACACGGACAACCTTGTACCTGTACCTTATACGTCAGTGCCATGTAACACTCCACCGGGCTAGTATGACTACCAGAATGATGACAAAAAGGATTTATCGCCCGCCGGCAATAACGCCGGATGTACTCGCAGGTAACTGGATGGACTTGCCGCCACCAGCAGCAGTCTTCACGGATAAATAATAGTCGCTAGTAGTAGTGCTTCGTCACCCGTATGTCACATCTGAATCTCACAGCGCCTGGTACATCACACCCTATATGTTGTACCCCATCGAATATATCATTGATAAATATGTTGAATAGGATGGGGGAAGCGGGGCACCCCTGTCGGAGGCCACACCCTATGGATATGGAGTCTGATGATTACATGTGCTATATAGCTGCAACATCCAACAAGAAATCCATATATACGGAAATCTAGAAGGAAATCCAGCTACGAGCCACCATGGCAGCCACCGACGAGGCATCGCCACCCGCTAGCCGCCGCTCCACTCACTAGGGAAGCTCTCCCCATCACACAATCCCGGGCCACTCCAAGAGCGGTACTAGGCCGAGTGTGAGGTGGAGGCGCCGGTATGAAAGGAGCTTCGAAGAGGTCTCGCAGCAAGGTAATAAGGAGCGGAAGGGGGGGGGGGGGCTCAACATAGAACCCAGAACCCAGAACGGGGCGCCACGAGCAGGTAACCGACGCGGGCCTCCCAACGCCAGATCCGCCGCTAGCTCGGTTGCGTCCCCTTCCGCCGAACGTAGAACTCCCTCCCCAACAAAACATCCCGGGCCACTCCAATAGCGGATCTGGGCCGAATGTGAGGTGGAGGCGCTGTCATGACAGGACGGGATAGGGTGCTCAACGAACAACGGACGAGAAGTTGACCGGACCAACAACGACATAATACGCCGGCGTCCAGCTTGCACTGCTCCTCTGCGGCAGTAGGTGGCAACACGGGCGGGTCCAAGGCTACCAAGCAAGGTGCCGCCCGTGCAGGAGCCCCTCCCCAACCCCCATCCGGGGGTGGAGGCAGTGGGAGGGCTCGCGATTCAGAGGGCCGAGGATGGTCGTCGGGTCTACCCAGGCAGCGGGTGGGTGGGCGGGGGGGAAAGACATGGGGTTTGATAGAGGGTAGTAGTACATGTACCCCTGTATGGTCGTAATGTTCCCGCGCCCCCCCCCCCCCCCCCCCCCCCACTCCTCTTTGTCAACCCGTACCATACTACTATATTTATATATAAAGTTTAAATAAACGAGCTAGAGCCATGTTTTTCGTGTTTTCTAAACGATCCGACGTATCATTTTCAACCCCACAATCTGACCCGCATGTGAAAACCGCCGGCGGGACGACCACCTCCAGACCCAATCGTGCTTCTTCGGTGCCAGTACCTGTACTCAAAGGTCGTCATAGTGGTCATGCTGTTTGTCGCGTTGAGCTTGCGGGTTGTGCTCAAGCTGATGGGTGCTGGATCATTAAATGGCCCGTGCGTTTGACTAATTCTGCCTGGGTACCAACGACTGGCAACCCCGTAGAATACACCTGTGACCTGAAACACTGCGGAGCGGCATGTGCTGGGATCTGATTCCCATCCTCCGCGCCGGTACCCGCGGACTAGTACCTCGGACCGCCCCGCCCCGCAGTAGGATGCCCCCCTGGGCCCGGACAACGCCGCTCCCAGCACAAACATGCGAACAGATGGGCTGATAGCGCGGAGCGACAGTTGAGATAAGTGTGGTATGTGGGACACTAGCACCAATTGAATGATCCCGACCCTCAGCTGTCGCAACACGTGTTACTCTGAGAAATAAGTAGCGTCGCTACAGGGGCCACTTCTTCTGGCCGAGATTCGGGAGGTTGCGTATAATTTTGAAATATCCCCGCCCCGGCCGGCCCGGCCGGTACTGGCAGTCCCATACCAAATAAGTATTAATTAGCATGAAAGGAATGAATGTTGCATGACAATGAATGTTGCATCTAGCACATGTATTATAGATCATTAATCGTTAATCCTCCGTCGCTACCAGTTGTCTCCTTGCCGTGTCTTGAGCGAATATATGCTGACGCTGCAGTTCCTGCTCGCGTCACTACTTGAGATTCGGTACATGTCTTTGAAAACGTACCATTTGAAGCCCAGCCTGCTTATTGCAGCACAGTTATTATCACCATAGTTTGCAGCACGGCACGCAGCACGAAACCCAATCAAATGCTCCACTCCCGCCTGCGCTGTCACGGAGCATAGCGACTACAGGTAATAACACAAGGCACTTCACGCCTGCTCCGTCCACCTGCAACGCAACATCACCAAGGAGAAGCTCCGTGCTGACACATATACGCCAACACACGGCCATTGTCTTGATACCATACACAGCTATCACAACGTCGATTAGATATCTGCTCTCTCTGCTCCATATCCTCAGGTAGCTCGGATAATATTGCCTTTCGCTCGAGAATACAAGATGTTTCGCGTCGCCATATTCAATTCCCTCGCGCCTCACCTGGCACGCGCCTACCCCTCGGCAACTAGGACTATGGCTGTGCAGGCATCCTCGCAACCAGGGCAGCCTCGCTGGTACGAGGTGCAACCCGATGCGCAGTTCCGCGCGGAAGGTCGGCCGATAGTGCCAGGAGAGGAGCAGCCTGATCGCAACCTGCCAGGCGTAGAGGAGACGTCAGAAGAGGGGAAGAAAAACCTCGCTGCGACGGATGGCGAGGCTAGCGAGGGAGTCCTCGACTCCGCCAAGCGCATGGCGCAGTCGATCGTGACCGCCGCAAAGGAGAAGGCTTCTGGCACATCCTCGAAGGTGAAAAACACCGATTTGTTCCAAGACACAGCTGAGAAAGTGGATGAGGTACAGCACTCCACGCAGCAGATTGTTGACGACGTGAAGGAACGCGCGGATCGTGCACAGCTGCGCGCTGGGCGCAAAACTGTGGATGCCATCGAAGTTGTCGAGGACTCTGTTAAGGATGTGTATCAGGGCGCAAAATCCACAATGACTGCCGCGCAGGAGCAGGCGTACAAGGTGCAGCGTGCAGCTGAGCTAAAGACAGCGGCAGCGCTCGATACAATTGACGATGCAGGCGGGAAGGTTAAGGAGTCGGTTCAGGGCGTGAAAGAGAGCACTCAAGATGCCGGACGCCGCACCGAGGCGACCGCCAAGGAGTTGCAGGAGGAAGCCGCTTCCGAGGCCAAGCGTGCCAAGGCCGAGGCCGAGCGACTGCAAGACTCGGCGAAGGAAAAGCTGTCATCGTTCAGGGATAAATAAGCACACCATATAAACCCGTAAACGTCGGGCTAGGTCCCTTTTCGTCCGTAAATCACGGACAAATCGAGCAGTAGACTTTCCGATACCAGTTTTCAGTATACTCGTACAAAATAATCCAAGTATGCATCGCTTTGTACATTTACTGCCTGAACTTCACTGTAAAAGAAAATGGCAACATAAAAAAAAGACGGCATACGAACATCGTGCACTAAAAAACAAAATATAATACCATGATACATTCTGCGCAAAAAAACAAGCTGGGTGCCTGTGCTAACCAGTCATGTACACCAATGTATGCAGCTCCGTTGATGATTGGCTATTTCTCGAACACTACCTCACAAATCTTGCGCCTCGTGCGCGACACGATTTACAGCCTTTCATGCAACTCGCGGTTTCTTGGAGGCGCGCAGTGTTTGCTCTGCATCATACTTTGTGAATGCTGCATCCAGAGCTTGCATACATGGACGTAACACCTGCAGTATGTGTAGTCCTTTCAGTGAAGCTGGCAACCCCATCCTCTCCCCAACATGCTCGCATTGACAGGCTGTCAATGCAACCGCACCTGGGAAATGTATATGCGGTCGCTTCCATGTGCAGCCTCCTGCATGGCTTGCAAGTGATCATACTGCTTTGATAATGCATCTTTCAGGCGCTCCAGCTTCTTTGCACGTGCTGCTGAGGAAACTGGGAATAGCGCCCAGAAGTGCCTCAACAGCTCATTGGCCTGTAATAAACATACCAAACCTGGTCACCTCACATGCTATGCAATGTCAAGTGATTTTACCTGCTATGATTGAGAGGTGCGGAATACAGGGACATACCATCATGGCCTGCTTCCGCAGCTCGTTCTGCAGCGCCGGGAGCAACACATCCTTCGGATCGCCGGTCATGTAGCCATCATCCTGCTCCGCCACTGCCGCTTGCACCCTCAGGCTAATCTCGGTGAGCACTTGAAACGCCAGAGCCGGCTTGACTGCTGGACAAGGAAGCATTCTGCTCGGGACATCAAAGGGAGGGGAGAGCTTAATTTGGCAAATGTATGTGCACCTTCACGCAGCGCACATAATGCAGCGAAAGCCAACCTGGACTTCAGACTCGCCAAGAGGTCTGGTAAGGTAGCCGCTCCAGCGGCTCCAGGTCGGGCCGGAGCGGCTGGCTCTTCGTCCGGAGTTGCGTCGAAATATCGCCGCGGATCCTTTGCCAAGCACAGGAGTGTCACAGGAGCCGGCCTTTTTGCCTGATGCATTGAACAGCCAAAAATAGCGGCTAGTGGGAAAGGCGGGTTCAGTACCTGTATACTCAATGGCTCTGCCGGCAATCCTTGCCTCCCAGCCAAGTCCTCCAGTGCTCTTCCTTCCTGTAGCGTGGCCGCTGCCCACTTCTCATGATTTGTTTTGTCCCAGTCCGGATCATCCTGGCCCATCTGGGGACGATTCCGCAGCAATTCCGTCATATGTGCACACAAGGCAAAAATATCATCGTGACACAGCCGCATTGGGGCAGCAAGCAACACAGGCCAGCCAGGCTGATACACCTCCATGTGCACGTAAGGGCAACCTTCTGCCCTGACCAGACTGTGGCGGGATGGCAAAGTCAGCATAGTCTACCTTTTGCTGCTCTGATTTCGCAAGAGCTGCTGCTACTGCGCCCGTGTCCGAGGAAGGCGCCGCATCGATGCCGTCCAGAACAACAGCCGCATGCCGATTAACGTCGCGAATGATGTCCAGCGCTGCGGAGGCCTTGCTCAGCCCCATCATGCCCTCCTGCGGCCGGCTCAAACCATATATCCGGTTAGACCAAGTGCTCCGCATGAACAATGCAGTGGCCAATCTCCGCAACCATGCCCAATGGTAGCACCCCCGGGGATAAAATCGGCCTCGTCAGCGTCACCTTTCCACCGTTGAAGGCCATGCCGTATCCGCTGCTCAGCGCATCGTATCCATCAGCCGCAAGATTCACTGCTGGTAGCGCCTGCCTGGCCTGCAACCCCAATCAAGCAATAGGCACATTCAGGCTGGGAATGCCGATTTGCCTGCCGGACCCGGTGTGACCCATTTGATGCACCGACAGGGCGCACTGGCGGACCTTGAGCCGCGCCTCCTTCTCTGTCTGCTCAGATTTACGAAACTGCTGAAACATCTCCAGGTTCTCCTGATCCTCCACGCTCAGGTGGATTGTGTCTTTCTTCTCCGCCTTTCTGTTGAGCTGCCTGATGCGGCGTGCCTACAGGAGAAGTCAAGAATTAAGCATATGCCATGTGCCGGAAATCCACCGCGTGCTCACTACAACCACCAAACAGCGACGGCACTACAGCACAGCGCATCTATCCTCGAGCCATTGGGCACCTGGCGCTAGGGGCCCTACCCATTCGTAGCGTGCATACTTGCCCCAGAACTCCTGTTCCGTCAGAGTGTGCGGGACGTTTGCCAGGTAGCACCGGTGGACCTGTCATCACGTCGCAAATCACAGTCAGAATGGACCCCGCCGACAAACAGCCGGCCACAGCAGTGGTGCGCCAGTGGCCCGTGGAGCCACACCTCGGGCTTCTCCGAAAATATCTGCGGCACCATCTCTGGCGTGATGCGGAATGTAACGCGGTTGGTCTGCCCATCCGCCGAGGGCTGAACGTCAGCAAGCATGGTGGTGCTGAGCCCAGCCTTCTGCGCGCTGAGGTCTGACCCCTTGGCTTTGTTGAGGAGGTGCTGCCGGCCAGCCCAGAACTCTGCGTCTGTGAGGACTCCCTGCTGGATGATCTGGTCGTACAGCGCCTTCAAATCTCTGCGGTTCCGCAATTACACCGTCAGCGTTCCTGTGCATTGCTTGAGCCCCCCCCTCCCCCCCCCCCCCCCCCCTCCCCCTTCAACACTTTCCCCCGCCCTCGCCTCGTGTAAAACAGGGAACATGCAGTATCCATACATGCTGGCGGCTGTGCTCACCGATCATGTGCAAGCAGCTTCTCCTTCAGCGCTGCGTCTGCGCCCGTGATTTTTACCCTGCCCGGCTTCTCCCCTGCGCCTGACAAGGCATCAGACCCGTCGTTAGTGCGAGGGCCAAGGCGGCTGAGGGGCATCACACACCGAACATGGCCATCGCAAATGAACATAGTGTGGCGGCAGCACGCACCGGCAGCTGTGGGGGCCGGCTTGCCCCCAGACGTCAGCGGTGCCAAAATGTCGACAGCCGCATCTCGGTCGGCCTCAGAGGAGAACTGGAAGATAACAGGACTGAGCGGTACAGGGATGAGCGCGCCGTCATCGTGTTGCTCAATGCCCCCCCCGGGGGGGGGGGGGGGGGGCGGGGCTTCGCACTCAGTCGTAACACAGGTGCCCGGCATACCTGCCGCTGGAGCTCACGATGCGGAGGAATGGCTTTCCTTTGGCACGCTGCTGGCCTGCCGCGTGCAAGCGAGGCGCACATGTTTGCGTTGAATGACAGGGGGTAGAAGGAGGAATGAGCGCGTGGTTGCACATAGGTTGTTGCAGACCCACAGCCCATCAACTGCCACGCGCTCACCTGTGATCAACGCCACGCTGAGTGCGATCGGCTGTGCCTTGCCGGCGGTCGCCGCCACCCAGCGCACATACTGGTGCGACACAGTGAGCGTGCCATCGATGTTATCGGGCTTCATCACCAGTTGCGCCGCCTTGGTCACCAGGGTTGTGTCGCGAGCCTCCACGTCGCCCATCGCGCCTGTCCCCGCCCGCCTCCCACAACCCCACCCCCACTCGCTTTGTGCGGCGCCTGCTCCAGAAACTAGTCCAGCGCAGCAGTGCGGCGAGCCTCACCACCAGCTTCCGGGGCTTTGCTTGCTGCGGTGTTATTTGTGTCGCTGCAGCGTCGAGCAGTTGCGAGGGAACAGATAGTGGCGATTTCGACGGTTCATGCTAGGCTCCGAAAGCACGAACAGCATCTGCTGAAGAAAAACCTCGTCGTTACCCAAGTCGTTACCAGGGCGCTACAGGTAGTCGCTACTTCAGGGATGATGATTTGGGGCAAGGGGTTATTGGGGGGAGCGTCGTTCAGGCGAAGCGATGAAGGCACACAATACGAAGTAACGGTTAGGACGATTAGTACTGACACGTAATACTGTATACTGTGGTTTTGTTTGTTTTTCCTTCGCCTCCGGGACAAGACTGACACCAGTGAAACCCTTGCAGCGTCTCTACGACGGCCGTTTAGGCAGCAATCCGGCTACGGAAGGCCCTGGGTAGGCGACGCTCTGTTCTAGTCATTAAGCAAATTGCCGCAGCATTCTGCAAGACTAATTGAAGGCATGAGACAGAATTTCCAACACTGTTGGATCACTGTCTAAAACACCGTATACTGAGGTTCTTCCGCCTGACCGGAGGTCACACTATTATATAATTACATGAGCTAGCAGCAGAAGGCGATATCACACTATTATATCACATGCTGCAACCCTTCTGTGCGATGTAACGTCGGATATACTGCGTGATTCATGCGCGAGTTTTCTATCTCTGCCAGCGCGCCCCGCGCACGACCGCTCCTCATCAGCCGGAGGCGCAGGGCGGCTGAGGCGGGCCGCCGAGAGGCCGGGTCACGAGCGGGCCGGTTACCGAGCTAGGCACAGTTTTTCGTCGTCACCAAACAGCCACCTGCGACTGCGTGCAGGTACCGTCTGCGAGTCAGCCACTGCACTACGCGTCGTTCTTGACAGCCCGCCCGCCGGTGCCAGCCCGCTGAGCGCGACTCACGCCCGCTTCCGCCCGAGAGGCTGCAGACAACTACGGTTTCCTCACCCGCCCGGGCGGTCTCGTCACCCTAGCTTTCTAAGGATAAGCTCCCCCCACCCCGCGCCCGCCATGGCTCGCACCAAGCAGACGGCGCGCAAGAGCACCGGCGGCAAAACCGGCACCGGCATACTCGTTGCGCGCAAAAACCTGAACTACAAGGCAGCGACACAGAGGGGCAAGCGCGGGCAGGGCGTAAAGAAGCTCAAGTCATTCCGCCGCGGTACAGTTGCGCTCAGGTGCGCTGTAACCAACCCCCCCCCCCCCCCCCCCCCCCCCCAGCTCCCAAACACACACTCAAAGGAAGCTCATCCCTTGTCCCGCCAGGCCTTGGATGCCCACCCCCCCCCCCCCCTCGCCCCCCCCTCCCCCCCCCCCCCCAGCCCAATCTCTCCTATCGCACCTGCTGGCTGGCCTGCCAACCCACGCACAGGCATCCTCCCACCTATGTGCTCTCTCCACTGAGGCTCCCATCCTCCCCTGGCCGCCCGCAGAGAGATTCGCAAGTACCAGAAGTCCACGGACCTGCTGGTCCGCAAGGCGCCCTTTCAGCGCCTGGTGCGCGAGATCACGCAGAACATGTTTTCAACGGAGATGCGCTGGCAGCTGAGTGCCGTCATGGCGATGCAGGAGGCGAGCGAGGCCTATCTGGTGGGTGCCCCCTTGCCGCCCCCCCCCCCCCCCCCCCCCTCCTCGCCCTCTGCTGTCGCAGCATTTTGATGCTAACCGCTGTGCGCAGGTCGGTCTGTTTGAGGATACCCAGCTTGCGGCTATCCACGCCAAGCGTGTCACCATCATGTGCGTGCCCCCTCCCCCCCCCTGCCTTCCCTATCTTAGCTAGTCCTGTCGCTGGCTTTGAAATGGTAGACGAGACAACAGCCCTGACAGCTGATAATATATGCTACTTGCAGGCCGAAGGACATGCAGCTGGCCCGGCGCCTGAGGGGGGAGAGGTCGTAGAGCCCATCGTTGCTAGATGATAGTGCCTCATGGCAATGGAGCAACACTGCTGAGCAACCCCCGAGCGCATTAATGCGATACCCTACCTTACCTCTCCTTCGTTTTCTCCTAGAGGAAAGTATCTACATATGACTAAATAGCTTAACCAGATGGAAGACATGCCATCCTACGCACGCCATCAGCATCATCCCCCGGTGCTGACGAGAAGGCCCGAAGAGCGCATATATACCAATGCCCTTGCTAGTTGCAATCTGACTGTGTAATGGCATCTATGGTCGCGCCATCAAGCTATGATGAATCCCATCAATGGGCAGTTCCCAAGGACCGCATATGATCTTCTAGAGGCTGACAAGTGCATCTTCAGAACATGCATGAAGAATCCAAGGGCTACCCGCCTACAGTCTAAATGTTGTACAGCAACGAGCGAAATATTGGGGTTTCAGAACAATCCAGCTTGGGCGGTGCAGACCAGCAAGGTGGCATGTTGTAATCAATTTGGATTTCAATCTCAACTGCAATCTTGATGTTGTCATGCACGGAAACCCAAGCACTGTGCGATCTGACCGCTTCCTCCTAATCCAACTTGTGAATGAAGCAGTAACTGTCCCAAAGGTGGCCCCTGTATTTCTCTCTTTTTCATTCAAATATGGGCTGTACCGTCACTGCTAGGTTGGATGCTGTCCATGTCCGTGACACCGCGAGTGCCCCCCCCCCCCCCCCCCCCCTCCCACTGTCCCCCGGTCCTCTTGCTTTACCGAAGATTCATCACTCTCAATAGTTTTACCCGAGGAGTGTAAATGGCTAAAAAGGTTTGTATATCACGGAGTAGGGCTGCCCTACTATATCGCATGCTGCAGTCGCGGTTTTGGTGCTGTAGTGCAGCCGGCTTGGTCAACCTGCTCTGTGAAGATAGAGTACCACAGTAAAGCCAGCATTCCACCCCAAAACCCCCAAATCACAACATGTGATTTCGTGGCGCTGAAGGCGAATGAAAACCGAGACCACAAAGCTTATCTGCCAATGCACCTTCTGCGGAATCCCACCCCATGCGTTGTCATTGAATATCTCACTGCATCGAGCGTTTGCAGATTGCAGAGCTCTGACTGCACATCGGTGGCGTTTAAACACGGCTTACATTGGAGGTCAACTTGCGGCCAAGCCGTGCCTCGGGGATAGCAGTGGATATTTTTGGATATCAGTACACGGGCATGTCTGCTGGGCGGGACTTGCTCATCACCCTGTTCAGTTCCGGCACGCCACGCGTGGCGGAGACCCCTGCCTGCGCCGACTGCGCGACCATCTCTACAAACAGCATGTGCCTGTACACGAGACATACAACTCAGTGCCTCCCGAGGACTCCGCCTTGCCCCTGGCAGCTGCCAGCGTGGAAATCTGTCACAAACACCTCCGGCAGCTGACATACCAGCGTGGGTCGGAGGTGATCTCGGGGTGGAATGCTGTGGCCATCAGCCCCCCTTGACGCACAGCCACAACAACGCTCTCCACATCTACCTGCTTCCTCTCCTCGGCTGTGAGGAAGTACCTGCCGAGAACCTCCACCTACAGCATCGGCCAGGGTGCTCTCAGGACACAGGCCCCATGACAGGGATGCTACAGCGCTAACAACCACACCCCCTCAACATGCAGCATTTTGAAGCAAGGGAGGGTTCAGCGTACCGCGTCTGATACCTCGACGATCGCGGGTGCACGAATAAACACCGCCCGGAACTTGCGGTCGAACCTGGACATCCACAGGGGTAGCTTGTCAGCGATGCGCCGCTGAGAAGTAGGGCAGCACGGGCAGCACTTATTGAGGTTATCCGGGGGCGAGCGCGGTGCTTGTGCAACTGCAGCACTGACCCGGGCGCATCAGGCAGCACTTCAGGGCAATCCAAAGCCGCCTCAAAGCTGTGGATCTGTGCAAAGGGGAGATGTCGCCGGGCAAAGATTGCATGAAACTTAGCCAGTGCAGTGATCAACCCCTACTACGTGGCGATGTGGAGCGTGTAGGGCACAGCTTCCTCTGCGGCAATCCTACCTGCGAGCCGAAAAAGTTCCTGTGCACTTCCACATCGAGTCCGCCAATCAGAGCCTGCCCGCCCTCCTTCTGGCCTGAGGGAATCCCATCCGCGGCCGTCAACGCCCAGCGTTCCCAAGAGCGTTTATACAGCGGAACATGAGGCATGCTAGTAACTCATCAGCACTCAATTCGCACTTCCAAGCCCGGCGTGCTGGCAGCTGCCCCGTAATCAGAAACACGGTTTGCACATACAGCTCCGTTTGCACTGGCGGCTGAAGTGGGCCAGGGAGGAATTCACACCTACGCAGCTTGTGGCGAGGAAAAATGAGGCCGGCGCACGTCCCCCAGATGGGCTTCCCCGTCTTGGCGAACTCCTGCAGCTCAGTAAGCAGCCCCCACTCCTGGGCGATCAGAGCCATGGTGGTGCTCTCGCCGCCAGGGATGATCAGCCCGTCGACAGAGTTCAACTCCTCCTTGGTCCGAACCTCGATGGCCGACGCCCCGGAGATTTTCTCAATCATTCGCACATGCTCGCGGAAGCTGCCCTGCAAGGCGAGAACCCCCACCAGGACGCTAGAGTCGGCCGCCGCCATGCTGGGGAGTGTGACTGGAACCCTTTGTGCCCGGCTGGCCAGCAGCGTCGACTGCCCGGCTCGCAGCGAATTCAACAAACCGACTTGTCGCACAAGCCTGAGCGGAGCAAATCACAGCACGTCAATAAATCCGAGAAAGGACGCTCGGAGGTTCGTGCGTAGGTGAGCTCTGGCTGTGGGTCGAGGAAGGAGCTGGACAGCGAGTGCACAGGAATCCGCTCGCGTCTGCGTTGTCGTGCTGGACTGCTAGCGTGGCGCCGTGACAGGACTCTGCTCACAGCGAGTTGTCACGCTATAGCAGCGACAATTCATCAAATACCACACGACGAGTACCCGTTCGGTGCGAAAATAACGGTATGTTTGGGTACCGGGTACGAGGTCGCTGGTACATTCGTACATTCCTTGTCCGCTCGGTTGAGCGGTCGTCTCGTATGCGAGAGGCCCGCCCGGGTTCGATGTAAATCCAGTTGTTCGATGTAAACCCTATATTTTGTTTAGAGCTGTTTTTTATTTTCGCCCCCGGGACAGGACTGGCACCAGTGAAACCCTTGCAGCGTCTCTACGACGGCCGCTTTCCCAGCGATCAAGTTGCGGAAAGCTCTGGGTACAGGTACAGGTAGGCCACGCTTCGTTAAAGAGTAGTCATCAAGCAAACTGCCGCGAAGCGTTCTGCAAGACTAATTAAAGGCATTTGACCGAATTTCCAACACTGTTGGACGATCACCGTCTAAAACACTGCCATCAAAATACCCGGCACTGACCACAAAAGGTCCGCCCTGCCCGTTTGGGCGTCGGCCCATTGGCCCATTCGAGTAATGCGAATTGGGGCAGCCCCAACCCGCGGATGAGCAAAGAATTTCGGGAGTGTGCGATACATGTGCCAAAAAAAAAAGGCAATGTGAGGGACGGCCCGATGCGATAGCTGGAAAATTTTCCCATTCCCAGTGAAATTCAGGGCGCCGTGAAGGGAGGGGGGGACCCCGCCCAAAAATAAAGGCAGTCGAGTCCTCAGGTGTTGACGCAATGACATGGCTACTAATAAGATCCCTGAACTCCGGAACTAACAACCCAAAATTATAACGGCGATACCCCCCCCCCCTTCGTGGGCACTCCACCAACATATGTTCAACGTCTCATATTCACCTCCACCACATGCAGGGCAGTGTTCGAAAAGGAACCGTTCATGGGTGGCATGAATCCGGGCCAATCGGCGGGCAGTGGGAAATACTCGGGTGCGTAATTGTATCATAATGTGCAGCCCGGGCACAACCCCTGCGGGGAGACCCACACCGTACTGTGGCAACGGGTTCGACGCGGCATAAGACGCCTGGACGTATTTGCCGCAAGTTTTAGTGCGTGCTAACGATGCCGACAATTCGTAACGCGCCCACACCGATGCCTTTACTAGTTTAGCAGCATCGTGCGCGGCTAGTGACCTCCACTCAAGTGGAAGGTGCGCCCCCTCAGCTATAGCCCTACGTTCGGCCTAGCTATTCGATCTAACCACCCCACAGTCCTCGACGTCCACGCACGTGTTAGGGCGCGCCCGACTTGGCTGATCTACTGCATGGGTTATATATGTTACAGCCCCCTTAGGACTTAGGCCGAATAGTCGTCTAGCCATAGATAGTCCTAAAGCAGGAACTGAGTCAAGGGCCCATTGGATCGTTATTCCACACGGCCAGGAATAATGAGCTGAGATTTGGGAAAAGGGATTCTTACAATACCGGAATGCCGGTAACCTGGGTGACTTGCCCGGCGGTGGTTTTGCCGGCCTATTTATAGTCGCTGGTTTCCGTCATTCCGTGCGCTGTGTACCGATCCAATTTCCGCCACTTGTGCTGCGTGTAACTACTAGACTCATACTAAAATCGACGTGTCCGGTCCTAATCCTCGTCCGTCTCAGTCGCCAGTTCTTCGCTCCTTCGTCGGCTCCCGCAGTACAAAGTGCAGCAGTGTAGATTACATAACAATATACATGTCTTCAAGTCGGGTGCTTTAAGGAACGCCCGAGCCCGTGCCGCAGCGGCCGTTAGTAGCCTCTATGGGCGCAATATCCAATTCCCGCATCATCGGTGCAGTGGCCAGCACCCAAGCGGGGGTTTTACCCACTCCAATAAGGCATTGCAAGCAATGCTTGAGTACGGTTTGTAATTTATTTGCGCCGTTGGTTTCATCCATACCCCATACTTCACACCCGCAAGTTAGAACCGGTCGTACATAGGGTTTAAAGACAGACACACGCACATTAATAGGAATTATGTCCCGTGAGTCCCGTCCACCGTCCGTCGAATAATACCGAATCGAGCGCCTCGATGGCGCGTTTACTTTTCTTACCCGATCGTCTACTATGTGCCGCATGCCTAGATCAGAGTTAATGGCCGTACCCAAATATCTAAATTCATTTGCAACCGGTACCCGTTCTCCCCCAAGCTGCCATCGGGCAGCTTGTTCGCGGTCTCGTCGGAATGTCGGCCTAATGCCATCACCCCACACAAAAGTACCCCAAACCCCGTAAAATGGTCCTCTGCCCATTGTGAGAAGTGGGCGAACATGGCATGCATGTTATCGAACGAGCCCGTGATACCAACAACGTCGCCCGCGTATAACTGACCCGGCACCCGTATAGTCGTTGCCTTGCCGCTAATGTGTCGGTGCACCCTGGTGCATCACACCCTAGATGACTGTTCTTACCCGTTAGGCCAGTCAGAATTGTTAATGTGTTTTAGGTACCCCCCCCCCCCCCCCCCCCGGCTCTAATCTGACCCGCCCCTCCATAAGTTTGTAGCTGGCTGATATACTGTGCTAAGTACTATCAACACCAGTGTCCAGTAGGGGGCAACTGCCACACACGTAGGTGTGCATATCAATGCATGAGCGCAGCATTGAGAGCACAAAGCACACGATTATACGGCAGTAGTGTTCTATGGTTGCTCCTCCCCCCTCTGGCGTGTGCCCACCAGGCTAACTCAAAGTGAGACGGACCGAGTGGGCACCGACCTCTTCCATCGAATCCCACACTACAATGTGTTCAACGAGCTCTAAGAATAGGCTAGGGTCCAGGTCGTTCACTGCACACTCTATAGCTTGTTGCGCACGGTACGAATCTCTAGCCAATCCTGCTCTAGGTAGGGGGTAGATCACGGGCTTATCGGAAAACCCGAAACTCCATGCCGTCCCACTTCACCTCCCCTTCACGGTATGCCTCGTGGATACCGACATGCATGGTGTCAGCTACCCAAGCCGAAGGCTGGCGACGTGAGGTAGGAGTGGTTGTGGACTGATATGTATTTGCGCTCGGGGCCACAGCAGCATGCCGGCTTAGCGCGGCGGCGGCAGTGCTGGCGAGGGTTGTGCGGTGCGTACGGTACGGCGATTAGTTGGAACCGGTAAGCAAAGCGGAAATTACTAGCTACCAAACTTTGCCCAGCCACAAAATCCCCCCCCCCCCCCTCTGTTTTGAGCGACATACGGCACCTAAAACACACTAACAATTCTTACTGGCCTTATCGAATATAATTTGGTTCAAAAATAATGTTAAAAAGGATGGGGGAAGCAGGACACCCCTGTCGGAGGCCACGCTCTGTGGGTATGGGGTCTGATAGTGTTCCCGGGCCCACCCATGTCTATGCCGTACCATACTATCAATGTATCAAGGTTTAATGCAGTTAAGCATATGACCCGTGACTCCTATGGCTTGTAGTTTTAGGAATAAAAGCTCATGAGGTACAATGTCATATATGCCTTCCTAAAGTCAATAAATCCCGCGTACGTGGGTAGTCCTAACGCTTGGCAATGGGCCGCGATACCGAACAAGCTGCCGACTTGCATGGAGCCCTCCTCATCTCGTATAAAACCCGCTTACCAACGGCGGATTATCCCTTTAGCTTGGCAGACGTCTTGGCTGCGAACGTTGGGTAATGACGGTCATAAGGAGTTTCAGAACGGCACACATTATCGAAATACCCATGTAGTTGTCCATAACGGTTAAGTCGCCTTTTTTAGGCACCGATACTAAGGCCAAGCTACGCCGTTGCTGGGGGATATAGTTCTTAGTCCATATCCCGTGAATTAAGGCAGCATTGCCTTGGCAAAATAATGCGGCATAGACCCTAAACCATAAACCATGAAACATAATGCGGTACTAAACCTCCCACCCTCGCGCTGCTACTATAATTATGACAAGCTTAGGTTCTTCTTTTCTTTCTTCTCCACGCGGCTCCCTCCCCGACGACCCCTTTGCGATGTCTGGCAGCGGCTCACCTACCGCCCTTAAGATGGTCGACGCCAACAAGGCTGCGGCTGTCGGGGGCGTCGGGACGACGGCTATTGAGCAAGACTCCATCGAGCGGCGCGTCGTAAAGCGGAAGATATAAGATTGAATCAACTACTCCCGGAGCATCTCTATCTCCAGGTTCTTCACCACTCAAGAGACTCCTATGCCGCCAGCGACAACCGGTGAAGAAGACGCCATTCCGGGCGGGAACGAATCCCGCGCCGGTGGCCATGACCGGAACGTCCGTGCGCCCTTCGCCCCTGCTTCGACCGAACCACACTATCTACCTTGATTGGAAAACCGCCCTTGCGCTACGGCTGTGCCCTGTTTTGAGAACGGGATGCCTCCCGACAGTCTGCGACGCCCCGCCGGTCTCTTCGTTTCCCCATCGCCCTCGACCGTGTGCTTGAGTACCTACTTGGTAACCCTCGCCTCCAGTCGGCAACATATGATTACTTACTATCACGCCGCGTGCTACGGGGCTTTCATCGCCGGCTCGACTGTCGAGCTGCGGAAGTTGTTGGCGGCGGCATGTGTCACCGACGGAACTACTCCGGCCTTCGGGCAGCGGCCCGAGGCCCTCGTCCACAGCATGGAGGCCATTGCATCGATCACGGCCATCGGTTCCGCCTGGCTTACCTCCGCAAGCACTATGATATGCAGATGCACCACGGCGACACTTTCACTCTCGACGTCGTACGGGAGCGCTACCTCCGCCCCCGGTACTGAGATCCTGGGGTCGCCCAAGTTCGCCGAGCTAAAGGAGCTCTACAAGGACCGCGTCTAACGACGCCAACATCGCGAGCGCCGCGAAATCCACCCCCCCCCCCCCCCCCCCCCCGGCCAGCGCTTCGGCGGCGCCCGCCGGCGCAACGACCGCGACCGGGAAGGCGGCGACGGCAGCCGCGAAAACTTTAAGACTACGCGCGAGGCGGTAGCTCCACGAGCCACCTTCGCAAAAGATGCCACTAAGGACTCAGGACGAAAGGGCAAGGCGAAGGTTGAGGCCCCCTCGGTCGACACGGCCGAATGATGGGGTGCTCCGCGGTGCCGACCCCATGCATATTTGCATTTCAAGGACACGCCTCCGGGCGCGCCTTCCAAGTAACGCTGCACGGGAGTCGTCGGCATGATTGAGCGCCCGGGATGACTCCCTCACCTTTCACCCTCCTACGCGAGCCGTCATCCTCCCTTTATCATCGCCGGGGTCAACCCTTCCGGCTCTACTATGTTCTTCAACATCTTCGCCGAGTTTTGCATCGACGAGCAAACCACTACTACTGCTTGCTGGCGGGGGTCAACCACGACAAGTGGCTGCGGCAGCCCTTCTACCGTGGAGACGTGATGGGCTACTTGAAGCACAACTTGAGGGTAAGTATGGGGGCCGGGATGCGTTCGCCGGCTGGTGAACGAGGGGTCATGGGGGTCAGCAAGGAGATAGCATATGGAGTGGCAGCCTAGAGCACCAGCAACGTGTTTCAGCCAGTAGCTACGCTTAGGGGACCCCGTGTCAAAGGCGGGTCGCAAGCCGGACTCGCACGCGCTAAAACATACGAAGGCGAGGTTTAAGACGTATATGACATCGGTAGTGCGTAGCTTCAAAATGAGCGGAGGGAGAGATCATGGCGGGCAGTGTCCATGCTCTGTTCATGTGCATGCTGACTTGCGGGCCCTGCGGCTAATGAAATGCCCCGACGATATCGACATAGTTGAGCGAGTGCGCTATGTCAGCATGGGGCAATTGTTCAAACACATCAGGGTGTAAATTAGCATTTTTATTATATACCTCGCCGCTGCCCTGCGCACTGCATTTGCATTCACGCGTTAATGACCTCAAGAACATGCATCAGGCACATGGCGAAGCCACATGTCCAGCAACTCATTGTCCCCCCCCCCCCCCCCCCCCCCCCCCCTCATACAATAATAAAAAACAGTTTATCGTTGTAAACTGAATTCATTGCGAGGTGATGGTCCTTGCTGATGCGGGATGCAGTCATGCTAGTGATTGACTGGATGACCTCTTCGATGACCTCGTTCAGCTTGGCATGATGCAAGATGGTCTCGACGTCTAGTAGCGGCTTGCCCACCATCTGGGTGAAGGACTTGCATTCGTCCAGCTTGGGGCAGCTCAGCCAACCTGAGCTGACCGCTCCAACATGTACCAGTAGCCGTCATCGACGCACGCGTGAGGGGGGGGGGGGCAATCAGTAAAATGGAATTATTATATTATGCTGCTGAAGAAATATAAATACAGCCCATTGCATTGCTTCATGTGGCAGCAAAGCACATCATGGATGAGGTATGCGCGACTACTCACTCTGAATGAATCCAACGCATGCTCAATCCTGGTCTCCATGGCGCGGTTCACTGCCAGTGTTGGTGCCTCGCCGTTCCCCGGTGTTGCCGCCCTATACCTACGAGCTCGCGATGTCCCTCATTTTCTGGCTAGTAGCGCATCGGCTGGCTGGGGTCGCACATTGAGTGCCATACATGTGCTTGATCTCCCTCGGTCCAGTCGTACAATAGTCCTCACCATCTATTGTAAGTTTTTTTCATCGGTGGTGAGGTTGATGTAGTCTTGGTAGCTGCGGGCGGTGTGACCGCACACATGCCACACTTGCGCGCCGATAACGTCCACACTCAAGTGCTCGAGTGAAGTTCTTACGTACGGTCTGCTCCTCCATACGGTATGCTCCTCCACAAACGTCCCCAGCGTAAGCTCATCTGCCATGCTGATGTGCATTTTTGCTGGGGCAGCAATGCAAGCATCAAGGTGCTACTATTTTATATGACGGTTATCATGGCGCCAAGGGCTGCTGCCACGAAGCGCTCCTCCATCCACTCGCAAACCTCGTCGGCGGCACGACGGCGCTGCTTCGTCGTAGCAACAACAATGCCGGTGGGGCTTGGCTCCCCGAGGTGGCAAGAGCGGGTATTTTCGACGCCAAGGGCGTCGCGCGCACGTCCGTTGCTGCCGAGCTGCCTCGTATGTCCCCTGCAAGCGACTTCCATGTAGGAGTTCCAGCTCCTCCTTGAGCACGGAGTTCTCGAGCTATTGGATGTGCCAGCGACGTACTCCGGGAGGTCCTTATATGTCCGTAAAAACGACGCACGGCCCGGAAGCACGCTGCGTTATTTTTCGTCCTGCAGGGATAACGTCCTTACTAAGGATTATACATATAGTCGCTAATAAAACTGCGCGCGCTGCTCGCGGCTCGCCTCATCACTGCGCCGCCACCCTCAACAGCAGACGATAAGGCTGCGGCCGGCCGATCATCGCCAATTTGGGCGCTCACGTGCCATCGGATCAAGGTGGCAGTGCCTGTGCCGGTGTAGTCTCAGCCACTCGTCATCAACTCGCCATAGAAAGCTCGAGCGTGCGGCAGGTAGATATCTTGTGTGGTAGTCGTCACGCCACCCTGCGCGCGTTGCCCCGCGCCCAGCCCGACCACCGCAACTCAGCCGATGTCGTCGGCGGTCAGCACCGCCCCCGCCCCGCCCTCCACCGGCCGCCTGCGCCCCACAGCGGCCGCCCGCGGCTGCCATCGCGCCCCGCTTCCCGCGGCCGCCACCCTCCCGCGGCCGGCAACAGCTTTCCCGGAGAACATCCGCGGGTACGAGCCCCACGTGACCGGACGCTGGGGGGCATTCTCTGCATGCACCCCTGGCCTGTATATATCCCGCGGCGCGGCACACTGATGCCGCACTGTGATGCCACACTGACTGCAGCTCTTCACGCGCACACCGGGGCAGGGTTCCCACTACTTGCTTTCCTGCCTGCCACTCGCCAGCACCCGCTGTGCCAACTGTGTAGGCGCGCAGAGGTATTTGTGGGTGGGATAGTATTGATGACCTCTGCAACCCTTTCCCCGTCCCCGCCCCTGCCCTCTTCCCCACGCCTCCCCCGTCTCTCCTCCTGCAGCCGCCGCGAGCGTGCCCCTCCATACAGCGCAGCGCCACCTGCGCCTCGCCGTCCGCGCAGCCGCAGCATCGGACGCCATGGTCACCTCGTCCACAGAGTGCCCGCGCGGCGCGATGTGGAGCGTGCACAAGTTTGGCGGCACCTGTGTGGCCACGCCGGAGCGCATCAGCGACGCGGCCAAGCTGATGGTGAAGTCGGTCAAGGAGGGGGAGCACCTGATGGTGGTGGTCAGCGCGATGGGCAGCCACCCCACCTCGCCGGTGAAGACCACTGACCTGTTGATCAATATGGTGGAGAAGGCTGCCCAGCAGGACCCCGCGTTCCTGCTGGACCTCGAGGCGGTGCGCGAGAAGCACGTCAAGACAGCCACCGAGCTGCTGGGCACCATGGGCCCGGAGCTGCCGCAGTTTGTGTCCAAGCTGAGCGACGACATGGGCAACCTGAAGGCCATGCTCAAGGCCATTTCCATCGGTGCGAGTCCCGCCTTGCCGCCATCTCATCCCTCGCATGCTTTGCTAATTACCCTGCATCGATGTCGCTCGGCCAGGGTCGCGCTGACCCCAGCTGTCCCAACTGCCCCCCTCCCCCCTCTCCTCTACATCCGACCCCGCCTAGCCGGCATCGCCACCCAGACCTTCACCGACTTTGTGGTGGGCCATGGCGAGATCTGGAGTGCGGACCTCTTTGCCGCTGTCTGCCGGAAGCACGGCGGTGACGCGCAGTGGATGGACGCCCGCGACGTGCTTGTCGTGACAGAAACAGAGGTGCACCAAGCACATGCCCTGGGAAAAGGGAGTAACGCGCGGCGGGGTTTTGGGGGGGGGGGGGGGGGGGGGGCTCACTTAAGAGTATCCTGCGTGATTGGCGGGTTGGGCTGAGCCTGTGACGCATGGTGGCCGGGCGTCAGGACGGCGCTGGCGTGGACCCTGAGTACACAATGTGCAACAAGAATTTGGACGAGTGGGTGTCGAGCCGCGGCCGCACGCCCAGCATCATCATCGCCACCGGCTTCATCGCCAAGGACCGCAACGGGCGCGCCACCACGCTGCGCCGCAACGGCAGCGACTACTCCGCCACCATCATGGGCGGCCTGCTGCAGTCGGCCAACATCACTATCTGGACGGACGTGGACGGCGTGTACTCGGCGGACCCGCGCAAGGTGCCGGAGGCTGTGTGCCTCAAGTCTCTCTCATACCACGAGGTGCGCGCAGCCTGGAGACGCCCCTCACTTGATGACCCCCCCCCCCCCCCCCCCCGGGGCGGGCGCGCATTGTCTACATACCGTAACCAGTCTTTGGGAGTGCTATGTACTGTTTTCTCTGACCACCTTGCGATGCGAAGGAAAACGACACTTGTATCTGGAAATGCGTTAACCGCAAATATAGCACGGAATGTCTGCCTCCATGGTGCGGAATCATGCCTTGCAACCTGCGGACCAAATTGAATATGATGCTAACAGTGCTATCGCCGCCTGCTAAAGATCAGACATCAGCATGCCCGGCAGGTGGCAGATACCTCATCGAGCAGCTCGCAGCGTCTCACCGCACCACACATCCCACATTTGATGCCCCATAGCGCCTCGGGCCGTCCACAAGTTGCCCCCCCTCTGCCCCCCCATGGCCATGCCCAGTGTGCCGAGTCTTGCTGGTGCATCTGCAGGCATGGGAGCTGGCCTACTTCGGCGCCAACGTGCTGCATCCCAGGACCACGCAGCCTGCCATGAAGTACAGCATCCCCATCACGCTGCGCAACTTTTTCAACCTGGATGCACCAGGTCCGGCTCCCCCCCCCCCCCATACACACACACACTTCCCACCCCACCCTCATCTGGAAACACCAAGCTACGCCACATCAGGGCGTGGTGATCGTCCATCCACGGTGGCAGTGCTGAGCATGCCGCTGCGTCTGCACTGCGCAGGGACGGTAATCCACACCTCTGGCGGCCCCTCCAAGAGCGTGACCGGCTTCGCCACCATTGACAACTGTAGTCTCATCAACGTGGAGGTGAGCAAGCGTGCCGCTGACAATACCCCACCCCATCCCGCAATATGATATTCAATGCAAAGTTTCAGAACACGTCCTGCAATGGCATCAAGTGATGACCTGTTACGCCACAACAATGCATCCGATCCGTATCACCACATGTCAGCGGAGTCCGTTCCATCATGTCGGCGGGACATGACAGGACATAACCCGATGTGATATGCCATTGCACCCCATTCCTTGACATGTTATGACGTGACGTGGTATGCCATCATGTTTGCGGCTTCAATATGATGAGGCATGATGCAACGTTCCACAGCAACTCATGCAGTGCGATGCCACTTTATCTTGTTATGTGAAAAAGTGATCTGTCCCTTGGCGTGTCCCCCATCCTGTGGCATGGCCAAGCAAGCAAGCAAGCTGTGCCACCTCCCTCCCTGCTCTTGACAGGCTGTGAGTGCTGAGGGTGGGTGGGTGTCGTCCGCAGGGCACCGGCATGGTGGGCGTGCCCGGTATCGCCTCCTCCATCTTCAGCACCGTGCGGGACGCGGGCGTCAACGTGATCATGATCAGCCAGGCCTCCTCGGAGCACTCTGTCTGCTTTGCCGTAAAGAGCACGGACGGCCCCAAGACCGGCGATGTCCTGCGTAAGAGGTGGGTGCGCCGAGGTGGTACAATCAGGACTGCACTTCGAGTGGATGTACAGCTGTATAAACGTGCCCATGATGTTTTCACTCAGATTCCTCAGCCGCGATCCTCGCACGGCTGCCATCAAGATCTCTGATCCGCGTGCTGCCCCGTTCCTCAGGTTCAAGGACGCCTTGGCTGTCGGCGCCATCTCCGCCATCGAGGTCATCGACAACTGTGCCCTGCTGGCGGCTGTGGGCGAGGGCATGGCGTCGCGCCGCGGTACCGCGGCCTCGCTCTTCTCTGCCCTGGCGTCCGACAACATCAACATCCGGTGCCCCCCCACCGCAACACCACCACCACCACCACGTTGCTCCAAGTCCGATTTCCACCCTTTTCGCCCACAGTGCACCTACACCAGCTAGAATCCCAGCCCCGCCCAATTCGGCATAACTGATGGAACCCCCCCCCCCCCCCCCCCCCCCCAACCCAACCCACCCTGCAACGGCCGGCGAGGTATGCAGGTGCATTGCCCAGGGCTGCAGTGAGTACAACATCACCATCCTCATCCAGCAGGCTGATATCACGCGCGCCCTGAAGGTGCAGTCCATCCGCAGCCATCTCTGGCGCATCCATCTCGCACCTCCATCAGAACCAACAGTTCTCTGCTGAGACCACTGGGTCCTACAGTAGCCCTCGGCGACCCTCCCCAATTGATGTATGATTTCTGTTATGTTTTTTAATGCCGGGCTCAAGCGCATAAGTCGTTGGCCATTCGAGTGGAATGCTGAATGAGGCAGATGAGCTCCTGCCAATGGGAGGGAATGGTAGGGAATGCAAACCCCACAGACCCTGAGGATACTGTTTTACCCCTTGCAGGCCGTCCATGCCCGTTTCTACCTGAGCGATGTCCCTCTTGCAGTGGGCCTTGTGGGCCCCGGCCTCATTGGCAAGACGCTGCTGGCTCAAATCAAGGCGCAGGTGCAAAGTCACACCAATTGACCCTCAAGAAGTGCAGCATGGCCACATGCATCCTCCCCCCCCCCCCCCCCCGCCCCCCGGGTCTCCACAACTGGCACCTGCTGCTTACCCGCCCCGCAATGCTCCCGCCTCACAGAAAGACGCGCTGCATGATGACCTGGGCATCGAGGTGCGCGTGATTGGCATCTCGAGCTCGCGCAAGATGCTGCTGGACGAGAGGGGCATCGACCTGGACACCTGGGGCGACGACTTTGAGAGTGATGCCGTGGACGCCGACCTGCAGAAGTTTGGCGACTACCTCACCAGCAGCTACATCCCCAACTCTGTCATCGTGGACTGCTCCGCCTCTGGTGCGCTCCCCGTCGTGAAACTCCCCCTCTCAGCGCAGCACCGACTTGGATGTAGGCAACCGGATAGAAGGCCTGTGCATACAGCCCGATGCCGCTTGCCATCCATCGTTCCACGCAGGAAACTACCCGGATCAAGTAGGGTTCGTGGTCCGTGGTTTGATGCCCTAATTCCCTAAACCCTAACAACAAGCTCCAGTAGAGTTCACGAATTCCAGAAGAACACTAAATTCCTCAAAATCTCCTAGAATCTTGTCAGGGTGGAACATGTTTTGATGCCGATGGTACATATTGTCAGCGTAAATGCGACATTGCGTTGTTATATTGTGATTTCATAGCTGTTATATCTATATCCCTATTATTGATGGCAAGCTCTGGGTGTCCTTTCGAGCCGTCCATGGATCACTGATGCGCCTCTGCGAACGGTGCCGCCACCAGATGTGGTGGGCAACATGTACGGGACATGGCTGGCGCAGGGCATCCACATCTGCACCGCCAACAAGAAGCTCAGCTCCGGGCCCCTGGAGGGGTACACGGTGCGCCCTCCCCCCCCCCCCCCCCCCTAACACAAACAAACAAACAAGGTGGAGACTATGTCCCGCGTCATGGCCACGCGGCTGAGAGACTGACCCCCGCGCCATGCGTCGCGGCACCGCCAGGCCGTGAAGCAGAGTCAGAAGGACTCGTACAGGCACTGGTTCTACGAGGTGCGCCCCGCCGCTGTACTTGTACCGCCTTCATGTGAACAAACGCTTTTCATCTTTTTGCTTATTGATCTGCTGCGATAGGTCTTGGGCATGATTCTAAGCAAAAGGGGATATTCTGCTTGTATATCTAAACTAAATATTGGATACCCCGCTCTACTACTCTCGGATTCTCCCCGTCTGTTGTTGACGCTGTGATCTTTTACTCACCCGGTGCCTGCTGCGCCGCCTTCACAGGCCACCGTGGGCGCCGGCCTGCCCATCCTGTCCACGCTCAAGGACCTGCAGCGCTCCGGCGACAAGGTCAAGAGCATCGAGGTGCGCCGCCGCCGCCCTCACAGGCTCCAGCAACCCAGGTTGCAGCATGCACCACATACCATGTCAAACCATGCGCCAAGCGAGCAACGGGATGAAACCATCCGGTATTTTATCAACGTGTGTCTTTTCGGTGATGAATGTGCGCTTCTCAAGGCATGCATCGCTCGCTCTCGCCCTCTTGCTCTTGTGCAAAGCAACCGCGATGTGTAGTCCACTCTTTTCCCCACTTTGTTTTCTTCATTTGTACTCTTATTTTGATGGTTTTTAAATTTGACTTCATCAACCCCCCCCCCCCCCCCCCCCCCCCCCCCCCCTCTGTGTGCCCCAAATGCCACACAGGGCATCTTCTCCGGCACCCTCTCCTACATCTTCAACACCTGGCCCAAGGAGGTGTCGTCCTTCTCGGACTGCGTGCTGCAGGCGCGCGAGCAGGGCTTCACGGAGCCCGACCCACGCGACGACCTCAACGGTGCCCGCCTCCTGCCAAACCACCATCACTCACAACAAAAAACAGGAGCCTGTGGGCTGATTGAAATCGAACCGCTAAAGTCCCCATTGTGTGATCAATGGGTGCTGACGCGGCGAAAAGAACACGGCGACATAGAGCCTGCCCAATCTGCGAGAGGACATATCTATAACAAAACTTTAGCAGGTGTTCCTATAAATTGCCTGCGAACACGATTTGAGGCTTATGGCAAGGTTTTTTAGAGGCGAGTCGGCAGAAGCCGCAAGACCCTAACACGGAGAAGGGCAGGTAGACCCTAATTAACCTATGGTACGGCTTAGCTAGACCGCTTTTTTTTCCTGGGAGCCTGTGTATGTGCACTGCGTTTTCGGAACAAGAGGTATCTGATGCTAAGGTACTTGGCGGAGTCCCTCCCTTTTGTGGAGTGAGTTTACATGCTGCCCTCTCTCTGCTGGGCTGAGGACACTGGTGCTGGCACCCAAGCGTGGAATTGCAGTCCTAATGCCGCCTGAACGATGCGCGTGTGGTTCTGCGGCCGCAGGCATGGATGTCGCCCGAAAGGTGACCATCCTGGCGCGCGAGTGTGGGATGAACGTCGAACTGAAGGACGTGCCCGTGGACAACCTTGTGCCGGAGGCGCTGCGCGAGACCGACAGCGTGGAGGCATACCTCAAGGCGTTGCCGGACGTGCGCCCCCCCCTCCCCTTCACCCTTTCTCCTGCTGTGTGATGTGGATCGCCTCCGTGTTTGGTCGGGCTTGCATGCCAAGCAGCTCAAAGGCAGAGTTATAATGGTAACCTCAACTTTGATTCGCGGGGGGAATGTCACTTCAACCTCTGCCCCTTGCGGCTTGCCCCCTGCCACAGTATGACGATGAAATGGCCGCCAAGGCGAAGGAGGCCGCGGACGCCGGCGAGGTGCTGCGCTACGTGGGCGTTGTGGACATCGCCAACAGCAAATGCGCGGTGTGCCCCCCCCCCCCCCCCCCCCAACCACCATCCCAACAGCTCATGCGACCCTCAATCTTTGGCCTAGTGTCACATGCTGCGTCCTTAACTACCTTCTTGATTCGCCCTGCACAGTTATACCGTGTACAGTGGCATGTCATTTTATGCCATCTCCTCTAGTTGCCGATCCCGCAATGACATACCATCCGATGCCATCGAAATATATAACCATTGAACCTGCCCATTGATCCCATGCCACCTTGTCCCGCCACGTCCCGCGAATATGCCACCCCACTCTCTCTTTTCGCCCGGGCCACTGAGCCACTTGCCGCGGCGGCCACCAGGTGGAGCTGCGGCGCTACCCGGAGAACCACGCCTTCGCCACGCTGAGCGGCAGCGACAACATCATCCTCTTCACCACCGCACGCTACTCCAAGCAGCCCCTGATTGTGCGCGGCCCCGGCGCGGGCGCGGAGGTCACCGCCGGCGGTGTGTTTGCCGACATGCTGCGCCTGGCCTCCCACCTGGGCGGCCCGTCCTTTTGAAGCCAACCCGCTGCCACATCCCGAGCGAGGCGATGAAGCACAGCCCTGTTGAGGAGACCGCACACGCACTGGCCGCCATTTGCAAGCCGCCCCGCCAAGGCTGCCTGCCGGCAAGTGTAATGAATCCGTGCACTATCTTTCTGCCCGATTTTGCCTACAACGCCCCCAATGACAGCCGGCTGGAAACCTCGTGCGGTGGAATGGCCCAAAGGGGGGGGGGGGGGGGGGGGGCGAGGGGGGGCTTGCCTGGCTGGACGCACGCGATTTTTTTGGTGGCGGAGTTCATGTATGGCTTCCTATTGATTGCTCTTGATTCTTTTTTGGACTGTTGTAAATTTTGATGCCATTGCGATTATGTGTGGTCGCCTATTCTAGACACGTAATCACCCAAGGACAAGATACAAGGCATGCACAACCGGCCGGCATCCCTCCCCTATCGTGCTTGGGAGCCGTTGGCAGGCGCAACGCGAGCCGCTGCCGCATTTTTGCACAGCCCGCGTGGGCATGTGATGAGATGCAGCTTCAGCTTTAGCGGCAGCAACAGCACCTCGATAGCAATAGCACCAGTTCCGCGCGATCACACTGTAATATTCGCTGCATACTCCGGTCACACGGCCGATCTAACACTTCATGTAATGGTTGAATAAACAGATAAAATGGTTGTTTATGTATAAGCATGTATGTACGCGCCACTGGTATTGATGTTAACAAAAATAAGAATTTACTATCTTGCAGATCTTTATATTGTAGTACCATCTTGCTTCATCAGCCACTATGTCTAATGATAAGATGGGGAGGAAGGGTGGGGGGGGGGGGGGGGGGGGGGGGGTGGTACAGGTGATTTCTCTGCACCCTGGGAAGCCGAAGAGAAATCAATGACTGGTCCGGGGCGCCGTGCAGATAGCCAATTATTTGCAGGCAGCAGTAACGGGAACTCTGCGATCCTCCGCCATCACAGATCCCACAATAGAAATGCAATTACATCACCATGTGCGGGTCTGCGCCAGGGCATCCGTCCCCAGCGTTGGAGAATGAATACATAGGAATGTGTAAAAGGGGGGGGGGGGGGGGGCGGGGGGGGGCGCAAGCTATAGCCTCTGGCCGCTGCCGCTTGTGCAGCGAAGGCGTGGCCAAAAGAGCTAACATGGGCATAGTAAACTTGCCGCCCGCTTATCGGCAAATTTAGCCAGTGCTTTGCTGTCAACATGGTGGAAAAGACGGGGCGGTCCTTTGACGCCCTTCTCATATGGCCGAATGTTAGAGCGTGCCTAGTGTGCGCAGTACGCCGCGGCGTCCACTGGCAGAAAGCTCGAGAGCGGCGACGACCGGACCGGCAAAAACAACGGCCCACTCTTCCTACGAATAGGGCTGCTCGTGCTCTCGGCCTCACTGTCAGCGGGGCTCCCCCATATGGATGGCTGGCACGGGCTGAATGCGGCCTGCAGCGGCTCCGTGCTGAGGTTGAGGGGTCTTCCGAATGCAGCGGCAGACGCCATGGCGATTTCTGCATTATAGCTACGCCTTGGTGGGGTTTCTGGTGCGATGATTGGCTCCGGAAGGAGGGAGTTCGGAAGCCAGTACGCATCCTTCTGTTTTGGGCAACGGAGATTGATGCGCGTACACGGGAACTGCCAATGGAACTCGGATCCCGCCAGGTGCGCGGGTGGTGGCATCTCGTAGGTCTCCGTGAGCAGGCGGCCGCGGCGGCGGCGGCCGGGCTGCTCCACGCGCCTGAATTGGACGCGCACTCACGTCATTGACTCGCAGCGGCTGCTGGTGGGATATGTGTGATTTCGGCATCGTGGAAAGGGTGGGGCTTGACGCAGCCCTGACTCCAAGGGGTGCCATTACCGCCCTGGAGCCTGGCTGGGAGGTTGTGATTGCCGCTGCTTGCATCTCCGCGTTCGAGTAGATTTTCTCCACGGCAGGGGCGGTGCGCAGCTCATGCGCCCCATGCGCGAAGAAGCAGATGCTACGGGTGCACTCTTGGCGGCCATGCTTGCACAGCTGTGTGCGGTACTTCAGCGGGTGCAGCCATGCTTCGAACACGCTGTGCGAGAACCCGCAGGCGTCGCCATTGGCACATCCACTCTGCATAGGGAGGAACCGGAAGCTTAGCCAATAGCACTATGCCAACGGAAGAGAAATTGCCTTGCGCAACTTCACATCAAGCCAGGCCATGAAAACAAACGCATGAGCGGTGTACAGGTTGCTCCGGACCTACCTTGCGCATGCCTTGGCAAAACTCCGGCGAGTATGTGAACAGTCGTGGGTCGCGCCGATTCGCTGTCTCGCCAGGGTGGGCGAACGGGCAGTCGTCCCAATTGTGTATTCCATCCCGACTGCAAGGGACAATCTGTTATGTAACGCAACGGTTCGTCAGTACACGGTGAAACAAAATGATGAAGGATCAGCCTGAAAGCCGTATGCCGAATGCGGCCATAATACCGCTGCATGCCATCCCCCCACCTTAAAGCAGTACATGCAGAAGTGGTCCGTGGTGACGTCGTAGCCTTGCTGAAATACTGGACGCGTGGCATCGCGGGCGCTATCATCCGGGGAGTCGATTGCGTGGTCTATCTGCCGCCTATCGCCGATGTTATTGTCGATGTCCACGGGCGCAGTTGCTTCTTTGTCTTCCGGCGCGACAGCTGGGGACTCGACCGGCGCAACTGCTTCTCGGGTAGATAACGACATTTGTGAAACTGTTCACCCTCGACTGCACCGATAGCTCGCTGCTCAAGTTTCAGTAGGCAGTGCGGCCCTGACCGTGCTGTTATCTTCTGGCGGCGTGACGCGACTAGGCCCTTCCGACCCGGGCGGCGCAGCGCAAGTCGCCGAGCCCCCAAACGCCGAGTCGCGGGACGTCTTGACGATGCCGTTGCGATGGCGACGTCGTTGATGGCGGCGGCGACAAGATACCTCCCCGAAGCGCCTTCCCTTGCCTGGATGCCCCGCACCAGATGCCTTTCGGAGGGCGTTACTGTGCAGCTGTAACAGCGCTCAGTCCTTTGGTCCTTCAGGCCCGAACAAGTCGCCCGGATGCCTCGCCCGTCTCGTATGTTAGCGCCGTTGGTCGGCGAAGCAGGTCGTTGCTCCGCGATGAGTCGGAAAAGCCGCTCCGGCGCAGCAGCGCACCCCCAACTGCCGCGGTGCCAGCGTCGATAAATTTCCCCAATCCCAGTTAGGTACCTGAAATAATGAAACTTGCAGGCGAGAACCTCGCAACAGATTGCCGCAGACGGCAAGCGTCTCTCCTGGCGGCGGCAGTGCGCGGGTCGGGAGCGCCGATGATATCGCCCTCAGCGAGCGAGCGGGCGTCGTGTTATCGCCCCAATATCACCGCAAATCCGCAGCCCTGTAATAGGAATCGGCCTTCTCTCGTTTCATCCCTGACGTTCCGCCCACACCTGATTACAGGATCCGCCAGGACCAGAACCACGACGCAGGTGATGGCGGTGAGACGACAGATATGTGTCGTGTCGTGGACTATCTCCCCGTTCTTGTGCCATCAACCATCAAGCCCGCTGGACGACATCCGTCGTCGTCGGCAGCAACGGCCCGCCGCGAAGCATCATCAGCATATCATCACCGCCGCCATATCCGCCGTTGCTTTTAACATATTATGAAGAAAGCGCGACATATTATGCACAATTAATAATATAGAAGGATTAGTATGCTGGTGCTCGTAGGGACATAGCGACTAATCGTTGCCCTGTTCATCAATAACGGGTAGGCAGTAGCGAGTAACTACCCTATTTGGAGCAACAACTCAGGTCTAGAGCCATATTAGGGCATGATCACGGGTGCCACAGACAGGGTGACCGGTCTGGCCAGAGATTGCTAAGGATTACAGTATTATATTCAGGGGTCGGCCCTTTCGGTTTTCGGATACCGCGAGCTCTGTTCGCGAGTACAATTCGCGCACTCGGGGGAATCGCGAACTGCACCTGTGCACAACGAGCAGACCAAACCAGGCGAGAAACCGCAAGTGAACTCGCGAAAGAGTCGCGAAGGGATCGCGAAGGGCCAGCGTACCCAGCGAGTCATCGTGGTGGAAAAAAACACGGACTAAACTCGAACGCCACTGCGGTAGTCCCTACGACGACTACTACAGTAAATGTCAGTAAGATTACAGTTACTAAATAGGCTTGTAGTTTGACGCTTACTATAGTCGGGCGTGTAGTTGGACGCTCGCGAAGTGTACATTAGGACAGTTCTCGTATGGAGTTCGCGCTATCCGCATCGCGAAAGCACTCGCGAAAACAGTTCGCAAACCATTCGCAATTGGTTCGAGCTGTTCGCGAGCATTTTGCGAACCGAGAGTCCGCGAAGTGGAAGTTCTCGAAAACAGGGTCTCCCGCCACAAAATATCGCGAAATCTTGTTCACGAAGTGGGAGTTCGAGAGGAGTTCGAGAGCAGGGGCTCGCGAATGGATTTCGCCAGGCGGCCCACCCCTAAGCGACTATTATCTTGATATTTCGAAGTTGAGAAATATTAACTTCAAAATAAAAATTTGCGCGTCTGAAACCCTAATAAACCTGATCGTGCCAAAACGGTCGAGCAGGCTGCTTCCGAAATAATATGGAATTCCGAAATCCGACATGCTTTCTAGACCCGGACTTCTCGCGACAGGATAGCGACAAGCGCTGCTCGGTCCCGTACGGAAGCTGCTCATATATCGACGACAATTCGGTGGTCATTGCCATCCCCATGCTTGCTCAAGTGTGAGAGTGTTAGAAGCGAATCATTCCGTTTCTTTGTTCCGTATCATATTCGATAAAGTTTCTCTCGGTACTCGCAATGAACTACGAGTACGGAATTTACCCCCGCCCCGGTACCCGATTTCAATCATGCATGCGTTCGAGTCTGGTTTTGCCAAAATGGGTGCGGAGGCTTTTGTACACGAAAAACAGCAATTGTATGGCTAGGAAGGTTCAGCGAAAGGGGAGGGAATGTCGGAGGAGGAGCCCGCAGGGCGGAGGCGGAAAACGGGAGGGCGCTGCCGAAGGCAGCGAGCTGGAAGATGGCAGACGAGATGCTGGTGGCTGTACTAAGTAGCTTCCCAGCCGGGAGCGCAGGGCTCGCGGGCGATGGGGCAGCCCGTACCAAAACCCGATGGCAACCGCTTGAAACCATCCCGAAAGACCGTATGGGTCGCACTAGGACAGTTTTAATCCGTTGGGAAACCCCATAAACACGTTTGGATCATATCCGGCTCCTTAACTATTTAAACATTGCTCGAATTCTAAATCCGTTCATATTGTGCATGCGTGGTCGCTACAGGTACCCCTACTTGTAGTTGATGCGCGCTACCTATGGCAACGACTATCGAACGGGTTCCAGAGCACGCACCGACTCCGAGGGCACGCACCGTCGCCTCTTGAGATAGGCGCGACCGCCGCCTAGACACAGGCCCCCGACCCCAACCTCTCGCGCTGGAAAATCTGCGGCTCCCCATAATCGTCGTCATCTGCAAAGCGCGGGGCACCTGTCGGCCCAAACTGTTTATTCGCCGCGCCACGAGGTTGCGGGGCGTCCTCACACAGCCCCGGCCTCGCGCACTAAGGCTGATGTGCCCCTTAGGCCGGAAAAAGGGCAGTCGTAATGTATTGACGCGTGATGGAGGAGCAAGCGAGGAGATGCACGACGCGGTGGAGTCGCACCGGATGCCATCGTGCAAAAAGCAGCCGCCAAGCAACGACGTGCGACGCTGGTAACCGCGGGTGAACCCCGCGATGAGGTGCCCTAACGGCTGGCGGCCAACGCCGCACTTCCTGCGTCCCCCGTGTCAACTTGCGCAGCTCGACGGGCCAAGATTTTCGACGTCATGGTGTCCATGGTCATGTCCAGCGGAGGAAAAGTCACGAAAGGGAGCCTCACGGGGTCCAGGCCGCGGCCGCGTGCGATCGAGCTCAAGAACAGCAACCGAGCGGACAAGGGATGTCCAACATTTGGTGTCATCATCATTTCGCTGCAACCATCGGCCTTGGCTCCTGCTTGAATTCACAGCAGCACCCTTCCAGCCTGCACACCGCACAAAAAGCCTGCAGGCACCGTACACTGATGGCATCAGGGCTATTACGCTCAGTGCAGGCTGCGTCTGGGTTGAAGTTTCTGGATCTCCTGACATCTGCCCATGCGAGAACAATCCAGCACGGAAGTCCCACTTCCGCTTGAATACTCTTCTGCCATACAATGAACACAGCCCTGGTCAATGGCATTATATTCAGCGCTACCAGCAGCAGCACCGAATTTCTCGCCCCTGAGAATAAATAGATATATCAGAAGCATGGGATCAAGACGGGGGGTGCATTGGGGTGAAGGGTTCTCACGGACGAGAGGTGGGCCGCTCATCGGTTCTGCAACATTTCTCAGATCATCACAGTATCGCGCACCATCACTATTTCACCCAGTCGAGGCGGATACTGGGCACGGACGCTAAAGAGGTGAGGAAATCCCCCCCCCCCCCCCCCCCCCTCTGCTGAGGTATATTTCTTGCCATAGTGCTCATGATACACAAAATCTTTGCTAAATCAAGGGTAATTTTCAATTTGGTGCACAAACTCCACTATCGAACGACCAATCGCTATCATTTGAGACGCACCGCTTCAACCCCCCCCCCCCCCCCCCCCCCAGCCCCTCCGCCCGATATTTTTTGAGTGGTGAAGAATCACTTGATAGCCTATAACTTTATGTTTTTATTTGCTCAAAGGCTTTAGCTTCCCCAGGGCCAGCGTGCGGGACGGTTTAACAATACCATACGGCTCTACGCACAGCGGAGCCAATTATGACAATTTTCTAGATCATCCATATATATGAAAGACTGAAACCAACAGAGTTGACGTGAATTGGCAGACGTGTTGCATATTGCAACTACATCACACGTGCTGGCCGGGTTATATGTCCCAATGCTTGTCCTGCCAATCGAGCGCCCTGCGCGGCCACACATGAATGCCTGCGGTGTCGCCAGCGACTTAATCATTATTTTTGGGGGGGGGGGGGGGGGGGGGGGGGGGGCTGTAGATGTGCTTAATTTGTATCAAGCATGCTTATTACCTGGCTTTTTCCTAGACTTCTAGGGGACTCCATACACTAAATTCAAGCAGGGTTTTGTGTTATTTAGGGCCATTGCATACTTCAAGTGAAGGAGAGTTGAAGTTTGCTGCCCGAGTTGCCGCATTTCTTGCCAATCGAGGGCCGGGGGGGTAAGCTATTAACCGGTCGTTGCCAATCCCCAACTAGCTTCCCAAGTTGGCGACATATGTGTAGGGATAATAGACAGCTGCAGGTAAAAACATGATACACCGCCCCAGGGATCTGGCACAGTATAGCCATCAAATGCCCTGTCAGAACAATAACACTGCCTATCACCGCCATATAGCACAGGACGCAGCAAGCTCGCTGCACTCGGGGGAGCAGCAACACAAGTAGCCTACCACCTCCACCGCGTAAGACGCAACCGCTCTGCGCTGCCGCCAAGGAATATGTAATATCGACCCAAGTATCAGTGAAGAGATCAACATATTCCTTGGTATCCGACGCACCGCCAGCAAGAGCCAAACACATATACGTCTAGCCGCACTGTCTCCCCTTCCCCCCTTGACAGGCAGCGGTGGCTACCTGCAGCAACGCCAAGAGCTTAAAACAATCAAACTTGCAGAGGCAGTAGCCAATTCGAGATGTGCAGCAACTTCATATGCAGCAACACTGAACCCCAACACAGCAAAACGGCTTCACGCAATAGGCACTCGCACAGCAGCCCTGCGCTGTGGCGGCTCTGCGCAGCAATACCTATAGGTCAGTAAATCCACACTGCTGGCCGGCAGATGCCATAGCCCCCCGCAGCGATTGATCAGCACAACAGCACCAAATGATCCCCCAGCTCCTCCATGCCACCGGACACGGTGCAAGAGCCCGTGCGGCCCCGCGCAGTGGCCGCCCCCAGGCGCCCATAGCAAATAGATCCCCCCCCCCCCCCCCCCCCCCGGGGATCTATTTGATTGCCGATTGCACATTTAATGTATCTGTCGGCGGCCAGATGCATTCCATACCTCCCATCTGCAGTCATGTAATCTTCTATGCTAGCGCAGCAAAATGTCCCGGGGTCTCACACAGCATATCTGTGCTGATGAGCTAGGTGACTAGTAGTTTGCCGTTCAACAGGCCGGCGGGGCCACGGGTGAAAAGTTGTGTATACATGCATGTTGCTGCATCGCCCGCAATGTGTAGGCGTTGAGGATATAGTTTTGAATCAGTGGCGTGCATAAGCTGCCTGCATCGTACAGCATATGAAGACAACAATGGCAACCAAGCCCGATTTGTCGACGTGATTTATGTGAGCAGCAACTTCAAACACAGTTTAGTCTCAGTGATTTGCATGTCAACGCCATGGCGGTCTACAAATGCCGGCGCATTCGCATGAGCAATACTAACAATCCGTAGTAACCCTTGCTATCATACTGAGCTTTGTTACTTAGCATGCAATAATCAGGGAAATATTACACATTCAGAGGTGGAACTTCCAATTGTGAGAACCATTATGCAGACTACTTCAAATGCGGCGTACTCTTATTCCAGCATGTATGTCTATGGGTGGTGTAGACGGACTGGTGTGGCCTGATTGAATTGTTGTCAGTATCCGTATCACAGCTACTTCTGTGAAGGACGCCACCAATACCAACAACGCAGCAGGACTCGAAGGCAACTGGCTCAGGACATGTATACGAGAGAAATGATAGTAAGATGAGCACGTACATTTATCGAAAATCAACAGCCCTATAATATAAAGCGTATAATATGTGGCCGAGGAACTTTTTTTATGATCTGAGCGAAACGCATGCCACGATTTTGCTTCGGACACGGATTAAACTCCAGAGTCTTACCAAAAACATGATATACTGGAGACAACCGTTGCCGCATTTACTGGTGTATAAGCCTACATCTGGCACATCCATGTGTAGTCATGGGACTGCTCCGTGCTGACATGGTAGTTGGAGTCCATCGATTGACAAATATGACATGGATGTCCAACCGATGAGAGTGACATTAATCGGAGGAGTAGGTAGAAGGGGGGGGTGGTCAAAAACAGCGATGGGGACCTGATAGAGACGATATTTTTACAAGTTAAGTAAAGAAGATTGGATGAGACAGGTACTGCCATAGGGACCTTCATGAAGCAAATATACTAGATTTATCAGAGTGGACGCGACATCGTCGTGGCGACTGACTCAGGCTATCTCGACTGGCTGCATTTGAGAGCAGATGAGCTTGCGCCACCGTGTATGTAGTACGATTCATCGCGCACGAGCAGAGGGACGACCATGTGTGATTCTTGCGAGAAGGGAGCCATTTATACTCGGATGGTACCGCCCCGCTGGGCAAACCTGATATCCATGTCTGCGGTGCACGTGGGCTGATGGCGGGTCTTCATAGACGCGTGGTAGTCTTTGGCACATGCCTCGACGAGGTCCCCGACAGTGACTCTCCGGTACTTGGCAGTCGTTGCGTGCGCGCAGGCTAGACCGGTGGCAGCGCGGGGCTGTACTTGCGACTGGCTGCTCGGACTGTAGGCGGCGGCGACGAGGTAAGTGCGGCTCGGTGGAGCCTGTGTCGACGTCCGATGTGCGGTGTTGGCCAAAGTAAAGGTAGATCGCTCCCCAGAGCCATCAGTGAGGCTTTCCTCGCAAGAAATTCCGCTGCTGGTTGCGACCTTGATGTCTGGAAGTTTGCAATGGAACGACCGCTTGTCTCGAGCGTCGGCCCCAGTGGGCGAAGCGCGCTGCCGAGGTGCGGTGCTGGACGCAGTTCCTTCGCACGACACGCGTGTAGCAGAGGTGTCGAGCCTATGCAGCTGAGCCGATGACCCGCCAAACGACTTCCAGAAAACAGGCTGCTCCGCCACCAGGTCCCCAGTGTAGCACGGCTCGCCGGACAAGGGGGGTAGTGCTCTCCGGCGGCGTAGGAGAGCCGCACGCTTGTCGTTGCGGACGCTGTTATTTTGGTTGCGGAACATCAAGGGCAACCTTTGTACTGACCGACGGAAAGGCGGGAGTGCGCGGAGATTAAGGGGAGGGCGATGACCATGGGACTTGTGAGTCGACCAAGCGGTAGTGCGCTGTGAGAGTCGTTGCGTGTCATATTGTGTCGAGGCTGTTGCTTTGCTGCATATGTGTGTTTCGAGAACAGAGCAAGCTCATCGGTCGCCGCGCATCGCCATTTTTTTGGCGGTCCGCGCGAATGGCATGTAGGTTAATTACATCATCATATTATATATCAGCAGGTGCGGGTACAGGTATCAGTACCCGTACGAGTACGTACCGGGGTGCAGCAGTAGTAGGCTGCTTTCATGCAGCGCTATAATATATTAAAAATTTACCATCATGATTGCTACTTAAAATACACTAATAGTAAAAGGGGCTTGCTCTGCTGTTAATCTCCGCCTGGTACTGCTTTATTTATTAATTCATCGTGCTGTGATGGATTCGTTTCTATCGCCCTTTGTAACTCACAAGAGTAACAGCTGTAGCCGGCGATAGGTTTTTGGTCGCCCGGCGGTAGTAAAAAGTAAATAAAGTTCGCCCCCGGACATCGGCCGAAGCCGCCCCAGCACTTTACCCACTTTTGACCTCTTGCGCCAACTGCAGTCGTACCCGTAGGTGTGGCATAGCTCGTAGACCATTGCGTGCCTCACTCGAACCTCGGAGGGCTTATGCATCACCCGGGGAAACCCAGGACACGCCGGGACAATATTGCCGAAAATACATCGGCCAGGAATCGAACCCGGTACTTCTCGCGTACGAGACGACCGCTCAACCGAGCGGACAAGGGTTTTACCAGGGTTTTACCTGCGCCGTCGGCAGTGCTGCGCGAATAGACGCCATAGATATATCTTATCCGTATATATATACAGTATGTGGTGTTTTAAAATAATGCGCCGGTCCTTTATTGCGCAATTAGAATAAAGAGTCGAGACATGAGAAGTGTGGGATTCTACGGGAAATGACCCTTGGTCATGAGAGCGCGGTCAACGGTCAACGTACTCCTGGTCCAAGGGGGACTGGGGGCTACGGCCCCCAGTGGGGGTCTGGGGGCGAAGCCCCTAGAAGCAAATCTGGCCAATCAAGCGCTTATAATAATAGATGCATGTTTCATTACAAAACGACATGAAATATCTGCTCGTTGTATGCGTCAATGAAGATGCAAAATTGGTCGCTAATAATGTGCTTGCAGAAATCTAAAACTACTCTACACCAGCATCATCCCCAACTATATTCTCATCATCAATGTCCAATAAAAGTCACACGCGAAAACTTAACATATGATGTGACCATTACATCAAAAAAACAGCTACGCACCTCTCAATCTCAAACTGCAAATCGTCATGCTGCTCCTTGGGAAATGATGCTGTAGATTTCAGGATAGCGAGGGTTTCACGCAGCTCTGAAAGATGACATAGCGTTGGTCGCACAACGAGCAGTGGTCTTCATGGTGCCCGCAACTCTCATGACACGGTGTGCAAAACGAAGCGCGGTTTTTGCAAGCGTCACAAGTCTGGTTGCGATTCGGATGATTCTGGCGGTTTGCGCAGTCTTGGCATTGAAAGTCGTACTCCTCACCCCCCAGGAGGCGTGACAGGCAATGCGCGCCCACTCATGAATGAGCGGTCGATGTGCTCCTTTGATAGCCTCGTACATCTGATTGCAGACGAGTATCCCACCTTAAATATAAAATGTCTCTGATGCAGCCATGAAATAGGGAATCGGAGTAGGATCACATAATCGCTATAGCTAACCTGCAAGTTGGCCCCAAAAATATCTCCACTATGAAGCTGCTACGAATTTTCTGTCTAGCCTAGACATGGTTCTTTGTTGGCCACATGCGGCACGGCCATCTACCTGAAATAATAACACAGACATGCTGACACATGTGAACACCTCTTTCTCCACCTCTGCTCTAGTGGTATCCTTGACAATGTGTATCTCGGTATGCGCAGCCACATACTGCCGCCACATGATCTCCTTTAAATTCTGTGACAGACACACCAGAATCACTTAGTCTTGCGTAATTGCTACTATATCATTCATAGGGGTCCTGCCCACTAAGGTATAGTAATTTATAGTGACTGTGTTTTAAGCACAAGTGTTTTGAAAATGCCTTGCGCTGGACAGCATGATTTTTTATAATTTCTCCATTCGAAAGTTCCAGCTTCGTTTGGCCAGCGCCAAATGCCACTGTATGCATGTTCTCCGGGCTGCAGATGGTGTCTACGCATTCCTCAAATACAGACGCGGTGACGCGGGTGCGGCGGATCTCTGTGAGGTGATTCCACTTTTGTCATCCCGGTCCAAATGCAGCAGCATGGTGCCGGGCACGCGTGAAGGCGTGCTTGGAATAGCATACTTAACGCCAAGGTTGTTCCGCTATGGCGGTCGAACACGCGCACCAGTGTGGGCATGATTTTGGACCGCTCATTTGGGTCCTGTGACAAATTGAACATTTCCACTGCGTCGGTGACGATATGCATCTTAGACGCGATAGCCAACCGCCGCCTATGCGGCATGCAGACACGCACCAACACGACATGAAGATAAATATACATATTCACTGAGGTATATGGGATAAATGCATTTGCAATGCTCTACCATTATTACAATACATGCCCCTGGCACATAGCTGGCACCTACCATATCATGCCCAACGGTCAACCCTGGGGGCTGGTCAATCATGTAGGTGTTGCTCTTAACCCCACCAACGCGGATCTTGAACGTTCTCATGCCGTGGCTTGGCCCCACCCAAACAAGCCGCAAGGGCGTCTTGGCGACGGTCTTCCCGTGTGTGCAATTGCATATGCAGCAGCTCCAACTCATCCCTCTACCTATAATAATCACATTCTATCTATTCTATCTATTCTATCTTTCAATTAATCACCGTGCCTAGAGCCGTGCTCCGGGTAACATGCAGTGCATGCTGCCTGTGGGTGCCCGTGCCTGGAGCCGTGCTCCGGGTAACATGCAGTGGCTGCTCCTCTCTGGGGCGTAGCGTTGTCGCTGCCGCTGCCATCGCGGGGCTATTCTTGGCGCCATCGCCGGCTGCTGTCGAGTGCGGCCGCTCGCCGGGGCTGCCTCCCCAGGGCGTTGTCTGTCGGCCATGCGGGGGATGGTGCCCCGTGGGAACGCCGTCCGGGCCACCATCTTGTGGGCCGGGCCGCTGCCGCCGAGGCAGCTCATGCCGTGCGACCCGAGCTGTCACACGAGCTGAATTGCCGGCGTCTCGCTTGCGTGTATATCGACGCCTGCGGGACGGTGCTTCCGGGCACGACACCGCCCTTCCATTCGGCGAAGGCGGCGGCCGGACTGAAATGTACCGTCCGGCATCCCCCTCCTCTCGGACCTCTAGACGCGACGGGTGTACTTCGAGCGGGCATGGGTGTACTTCTTCAGGTGTTAAGCGGCGGCTGGGAAGTCGGATTTTTTCATGCGACACAGTAAACATGTAAATGATTACAGATGGCAGCCGCAATATAATAAGGTCATGCAACGGCATGAGTCACCTGAATGCACATGCACAAAAGCGGCAAAATGACTATACAAGGCGGAAAGATGCTCCGCTGTGGTTCTTCTAATCTTCTTTACGTGCCAAATGCCACTGCTTGCATTAATATACATATCATATATCATATAATATATATATATATATATATATATATATATAGAGCCGCGTAATTATGGACAAGACACGGGTGCGTGGGCGGGTAGGAGCGGCCGCACTACTCGCGCGGCTCAACCCCATGCCAGTGCGCATATACATCTTAAGTACTGACAATAAAGTCAACATACGCGAATGGAGCCCCCCTCCCCCCTCACAACCACCAGCAACACACTTCCGGCCAAAATCGGCCGCTAGTGAAAACTTTACACTAGATTGGACCGGCTTTAGCTTGCTGTACGAGTAGCGATATTACGTGCATCTATAGGGGCGCTGTATCTACTACTAGTTAATATGTCTATCAGACAGACCCACTATCATTTTACAAACCATTAACGAATCCCCCTTGACCAAGGCCTAGCTCTTCCGGGACACCCCCAATGTCCAGCCCGACGGTCATGACAAGATAAATCAAACTTTGGGGGGTGCTGGGGGGGAGGGGGGGGGGGGGTTGAGGTGTGTGCGGTGTTGCCCGGTCAACCATTCGGCCCGCCGATGGGTCACTTTCGGAGACCACTCACGCCGCAAATTAAGCTCGAGCCACTCACTGGCCGTGTGAGCCACCCCACCGCGCCTCCGAGCTCGCTGCCGCGCCTCATAAGATTCTTCTAGCCCCAGGACACTATGTGTCTCGTTGGGTTAGGTGGGGTGGAAATGCTGCGGTCAAGGAGATATATCCCTCACATGTGCACCTGTCCGGCCTCACACTGGAGAACTAGCGAAATATAGATGTCGCGGTACGTTTCTCAGTACCTTAAATCAGTGTATGGTATGTACCGCATTATTCGCCGAGGTACTAATGTTTGTGCTCCATACTAGTGCTCGAAAATGGCTTACCGTTTGCGGTACTTAACTACCAACGCACGGGAAGTGAGTGCTCGTCCGGCTCACGGAGGGCCCCCAAGGTCAAGGCCTCATGCCCGAGCCGAACGCGGGCACCACCTGCCCTGGAAATAGGCTAGGCATGTAGCTTATTACATAGGGATGCTATACAAACATTTGTGCTGTCTATGCTAAAGGGATGGTACCCCACATGTCCCCGTATGTTTAATAGGCCCGATCTAACAACTCGAGTTTTCAGAAACACCCCGCCTCGGACTCAACCCATCCTACAAAAGAGGTTGGGGCAACCATCTGCCAACCGAGCCTATGAGCACCAAGATAGACTTCTAGGGAGAGCTGACGCGCGTTGGCTGTCACGTTGCGGACGACAACCTCGGTCGATGCCGGCTTTGTAGGCCCCACCGACCCGGAGTTCCCGCCATCTCGACACCCCTCGCTTTGTGACTACCACCCGACCTCCTCCTAATATCCCGCAAGTCTCGCCTCCCAATAGTTGCGGCTTTGCTACTCATGTTGACTCGGGCTAGCCAAAAAACTACCTCAGAGGTGGTCTATACGGGGTGCCACATCGCGCCCCGCACTTCCGAGCCGGAAAAGGAAACATGCACAATCGGACCATCGGACCATCGGACCAGCGACCCCAACATCTCAGACCGCACCCCTGGTCCGCGACGCTCCCCCCCCAGGGTTCGAGCACGTCCCACCGAGGCGCGGAGCGGTTGCGGACGCAGTTGCAACCATCGACCAACGAGGAGTTGCAACGGAGCGAGCCCCCGCCCGGAGCAGGCCCCCCAGCCCCTGCGCCTACAGCCACAGCCCCAGCGGCCACTGCCACGACTGGAGCACATGCAGACGACGAAGAGGAGCTTGACCTCAACTACGAGGAGATGGACAGCGCCATGGAGGTGGACACCACCCAGGGTGAGGCAGCGGAGACACCAGTCGCGGCTGTCATATCCCTTGATCCCCCCCAGCGCTCAACAACACCCCGCACGTTCAGAGAGGGCACACCCAGCGGCACCACAGAAAGACTGGCTGAACTTCAACACCTCACCACCGCAACCAAGGAGATGCTCGCACAGTCCTCTCTAGCCAGCCAACCCGCAATAGCAGCAGAACTGGCCAGCCACGCAGCGGAGACACACCAGCTGCTCAACCCACAGCGCCTCTCCATCCAGCTGGAGCGCCACCCCAGCCAGCCCACCCCAGCAAGCAAGGGCAAGACATCCACAGCAGTTAAACTTAAGAAGAAGCAGCCCAGGGGCCGCAGCCGCTCAGACCACGCCACCCGCAACCGCAGCATGAGCAAGCCACGCCTCTCTGGCACACGCGGCTCAGACAACGAGTGGGAAACAGACGATGATGCAGACCAACCGTCCAGCAGCTCACACTAGTTAGCTGCTGAGCGAGCCAATGTAGCAACAACCCAGCCAGCTGACTCAAGAACACCGCCCACCACTAACCATGTGCCCGGTGCAGCTCACACACCAACACACACCCGGAACTCACCACACACCCCGAGCACACAGTATGACTCCCACCACCACCACAAGCAACACCCACCCTATTCCATGTTGGAGGGCATCGCAGCCCCCACCAATCATATTAGCCGGCTCAGCGGTGCATAAATACTGAGCACCACATACCTATTCCGGTCAGCCCCCTTCCCCCATCATACCTTGGTAGTTGTAGGCGGGACGCTTCGGCTGCCTAAGCTTGCCTTCTGAGCTCTGGATGGGATAGGCCTGACTTAGGTAGGGACGACAGGGGGGCGCTGCAGTCTTAGCTATAGCCCACTGGAAGGAGGATGGGCTAACATTGGAAACATTGGAGGATGGTTGGTAGCTTGAGCTGTGATAACACTTCGTGTTCCCCACTCGTTAGAGATAGCAGGTCCTGCGAACAACTCAGTCTGAGCGAGCGGATGCAGCAGACTAGACGTTGTAACTAATTTCAATTTCGGCACCTGAGTTGCGACTGGACCGAAATGGGCCTTCAAAATTCTGAGAAGCGGTGTCGCCCAGACGACTGGTGGGTGTTAAGGGCGATATCTGGGCGCAGCAGCGTTGGAAAGACCGTGCTGCATAGTAATCCTTTAGTGGTACTCTGCTGAAAAAGGGTAAGATGCAGGGTTCCGAGTACCCCTGGGATTGTGGTACACGTACCCCCTAGCGACTACCCGTGTGTATGTACAGCCCCTACGCGAGTACCGTACCGGTGTTTACCCGTGCGTACCCGTAATAGGGCTCGGGCGGAATAATGAGCGGGCCGCTTTTGATATATAAGCAGCGCGGGTTGCTGTGTCGATCCTTAGTACTGGTACCAGGTAGTACTTTTTACGGTGGATTTGTTATTAATGGCCTTTTTGTCATTCACGTCGGCGTACCTAATACCTAAACCGGAACCGGTATCGGTACCAGTATCGGCACCTTTTTTGTAATTCACACCAGTATCGGTACCCCAGTCCTGGCCTTATCGGGCGTCGCTCCCGATGAGTAATTTCCAGACGATGAATAAGTTTCGACAGGCGTGAATCAGGTAAGGTAAAGTACTGGGAGCAGCAGTACTCCCGAGCTGCCAGGGCCGGAACACTGTATGTCCAGAATCTGTCCGAGACACGTGCAATCCTCCATAGATGCCGACGCCGTTCACGTGATTTATCGTACAGGTGTGAATTACAAAAAGGACAGTTCCCCAGAATTAGAAAATCAACACAGCAAGCCGCCTAAAAGCGGCCCGCATCCCGCATGAGACGGGATGGATGAGTGATACGCGCACGGTTCAGAGTCCGGGCCACGCGAGCACGTGTGTGTGTGGGTGATCCTCGGACGTGCTGTGCAGCTTCAGCAACGGGATGGCAGACGAATCTGCGCCGTCTGATGAGGCAGCGAGCGCGCTCTCGAGCGGCCACCAAGCTCAGGACCCCGAGGAAATCTCTTGCGAGCAAGGCCTCCTGGTGAGCCCGGGTGATGCACCGAGTGCCCCGCGATGAGAGGGCACCCCGATCCGCAGCCAAGCACGCGATACCACGCACTGTGCGGTGCACCCCCTTGCTCACCTCACCCACTGTGCCGAAGACCATGCCCGTGTACTCCGACATATCCAGGATGTCTCGAAGAGGACCCTTCTGCCCGGGTTCCGTGTTGTGCCACGCCGCATCCGGCGCAGCCATCCCCCGTTGCATGTCGCCCAACAGGGAGCGCTCAAACCGATCCACAGGTAGGGTATCCCTAGCCGATTCAGCCATCGTTTGCCTCGTCATTCGAACCCCCTGGGGCCATGTTGCTGTGGATCAGGCGCGACCATTTCCGTCACGCTTCCCTCACCTGGTCACCCCTGCACCTACAAGGAACCATGCGTTTTTGGCTGTTCAGGGATGTTCCTTAGTAGATATGTAATAAAGTCCCCCATAGCCACAGATATGAGCTACGCTCTGTGGGGGATGTAGTGTCGGCGTGATGCTGGTGGTGGGGTTGACTGGGCATACGGCGCACCAATGTGACATCCTCGCCTAAAACCCACCTACGCGAGCTCCTGAGCCATTCCAGGAGTCACGGGACCGCCGCTGTCGACCAAGGTTATGGCTTTAAAATACCGCTCGGCGGTCGCGACCTCGGCTGTGGCGCCCACCGTGCGGGGTTGTGCCGGAATGAGCGGCGCCCCGCCCGCCAGTAGTACGCTAGGGCCGGCGCGCCGGCGCACGTGCGATCATCAGTACCAGTACTGTACGGTCGCCATACAAACGTAGCCCTATCGGTAGTAGTAGTTATCGGATGAAATTGGCGATGTTTCAATGTATTATGCGACCTTCCCACAGCATAAAGCGCGGCGCTGATGCTTCGTGTCGTACGTACCATAGCGACTATATGACAGTATGATTACCTGTACGATGTAAAACGTTATTTATTATTTACAGCACCAGATGGGCACAATACGTACCGCAACCCCCTCATCAGGATCCAAAGTCGTCGAGGTAAACTGCGCGTAACACCGTAAACAGTAGAAAATCGGACGATGTAAACGCCGAGGTAGGCGGAGTTTTTTTTACATCAGTCCTTTAACTTATATGGTCAGATGTAGTCATCTAGAGGTTTACGGTACATTAGCTATGTTGTACTGCGCACGACCCCCGAGGTCGGCGCACGGACTAAGGCCTGCCGGCCCGCACCAGCACTACGACCTGAGGGATCCACCCTCGGGCACAGGCACTCTCTGCTTTGCGCTCGCCTCAACCGGCTCGCGCAAGCAGTCTCGACTCTAGCAGTCGAGCAGAGTGTCAGCTTACTCTATGCCGACTCGGACCCGAGCCTCAGCCTCCCGAGACGCTACACCTTCCCCACCCCGCGACAGCAGGATGCCCCCTCGCCCTGTACCGGAAGACGCCTTAGTGGACGACGCCCCGGGCGGCGCCACGGCGGCATCTGTCGCGGAATTGGAGAAACGCCTGACGGCCCAAGCGGAAGCCCTGGAGAAGCGGCTGGCCGGGCAGTTTGAGGCTGCTACGGCTGCCTTGCTCGCTCGACTCGCCCCCCCCACTAACCCGCTTCCTCCCGAAGGTACCCAGCCAACCAACCCCGCGGGCACGCCTGCGCCCGAGGGTGGTGAGCAAGGAGCGCAAGAGCCCCTTCCTGCTGAGCTAGACGCACCCGACAACGAGCTCGAGTACGTCGACTTTGCCTACTACGGCCGAGTCACCCCCCCCCGGTCTGGAGCGCCCCCCGCGCGACGTCGACGAGCCCCGCTTGTGGACCCTGACCGACGACACCGCCCGCGCCCTCGCGGATAAGCGGAGTCAGGCAGCGTACGACGAATACCTGCACCTAGGCTGCTATGCCTTCTTCAGTAGCTGCGCCAACGAGGCGATGCGCGGCGCTCTGGAATCGCTTTCGTCCGAGTCTGCTACGCCGGCAAGCAAGGCTGCGGCCCTTGCCGAGCTCCGAGCCTGCTACCGCACCCACTTGGCGACGGAGGAGGCTACCCGTTCCCGGTTGGGCTACCTCCAGCTCGCCAAGAATGGGCCAACGGCTACAGAGGCGGACCGTGTTTTCGCCGAGCTCGCCCACGCAAAGTTCTGCACCCCACGGCGCATCGCCGTGTCCGGGCAACTCGACCAACTCCGCCGAGCGTTCGACGACAAGGCCCTCGAGATCAGCCTTTCCGCAGCGGGCAAGGCCCGTGCCGCGGCCGCGTTCGCCAAGGTTACCCCCGACAAGCCCGCCCCACGGAGTCCGCCGAGAGGCGCAAGCAACGCGAGCAAGCCGCTGCGGCGCGGAAGGCCGCAGCGACAGCCGCAGCGTCCGACAAGGCCAAGGCCAAGGTCACCAAGTGACGGTGTGGCCCGCCGCGCCGACTCCTGTACGCCTACCTCCCTCTACATGCGACACCGCGCGCGGAGAAGATGGCGCGACTGGGAAAGCATCGGCGCGAGCGGGCAAGTCTTGAGTTGGATCCGCCAAGGGGTCCGGATACGCTTCAAGAACGGGCGACGCCCTCGCCCCTACAACCACGGCGTCTCTATGCGCGACGCCACTCAGGCACAACTGGATTTCACGGCTACAGAACTGCCCCGCTTAGAGGCGATTGGCGTGTGGGAGCGAGGGCACTGCAACAAGTGGGTATCCAGAATGTTTCTAGTCCCCAAGCCTGGCACCAACAAATGGCGCCTCATCATCGACCTACGGGAGCTCAACAAGTGGTGCAAGACTTTCACGATGTCCTACGAAACCCTCAAGCACCTGCGGCACCTGGCGCGCGCGGGAGATTGGTTCGTGTCGATGGACCTGGCCGATGGCTACTACGCCCTTGGGATTCGGGAGGAGGACCGCGACTTCTTTACCTTGAACTACCGAGGAGAGATGTGGCGACTTGCGTGCCTACCGATGGGTTGGACAGGCTCGTCGTACTACTTCTGCAAGTTGACGGCGGCCTTTACGGACTACCTGCGGACGCCCCTGAAGCGGCGCGACCCAGCGTTGCCTCCCACGGCCCCGTCCAAGCCTACTCGCCGTTTCCTGCGCAACACTCGCTGGCGGGGCGAGCGGCTCCTACCCTATATGGACGACTTCCTTTTCCTCGCGGACTCCCGCGAGGCAGCCCTGGAGCTACGCGTCCGGTTAAGCACCTTGCTGGACCGCCTGGGCCTACTGCGCAACCCCAACAAGGGGGTCTGGGAGCCCACCCAGGTCGGCCCTCACCTGGGCCTGATCATCGACCTGAAGCGCGGCGAGTTCCGCGCCCCCGAGGAGAAGCTCATCGCGCTAGCCAAGGCCGCCCGTTCGCTCCTTGGCCGCGCAGCCTCCAACAAGCGCTGGCTCCCAGCTCGGCAGCTGGCGTCCTTTGCGGGCAAGGCACAGTTCTTGTATTTGGCAGTTACGCCGGCCCGTTTCTTTTTGCGAGAGCTGCACTGCGTCCTCGCAACCCGGCAGGGCTGGGGCGGGCGCGTCAAGATGACAAACCAGCTGCGCCGCGACCTAGAGTGGTGGACCCAGCAGGTATCTGCGCAGCACAACGGTCGCTCTATATACAAGCCTGTGGAGACCGCGTATCTGCACGCGGACTCCAGCTCGTACGGATGGGGGGCTGTGCTGAACAACAACAGCGCTTACCATGCGCGCGGCTTCTGGTACGAGGCCGACCGCTCGCGTCACATCACGTGGAAGGAGCTTCGCGCGGTACGTCACGCGGTCGAATCGTTCCTGCCGCAGCTCCGAGGACGGCGCGTCTTACTGCACGAGGACAACACGGCCGTAGTGGCAGCGCTGACCAACCTTACCTCTCGGTCGCCCGTCATGATGGAGGAGCTCCGCAAGCTGTGGCACCTCCTAAATATCCACGACATCTCCATCAGGCCCCGGTACATCCAATCTGCAGCCAACGTTTGGGCGGACCGACTCAGCAGGGAGCTGGACGACTCCGACTGGCAGCTCAATCCGCGGATATTCGCGTACCTGCAGCGCTTGTGGGGTCCGCACACCGTCGACAGATTTGCGTCGATGGAAAATACGCAACTTCCACGGTACAATTCCCGCTGGCGCGACCCGCATTGCGAAGCGGTGGATTCTCTCCATTTGCCGGACGAGTTCTGGCGCAGGGAACACAATTATTGCAATCCCCCGTGGGGTTTGTTGGACGATTTGGCGGACAAACTGCGACAGTCGGGCGCGGCCGCCACGGTCATCGCACCGCACTGGCCAGGACGGCGTTGGTACCAGCTGTTGCAAGACCTCGCCACCGAGACGATTGTCTACCCGCCTACCCGCGACCTCTTCTTTCCTGGGCGGCGGGGAACGCGCGCGCGGGTCGGACTGCCCGGCCGGAGCGTCGTGGCCTTTCGGCTGCCACGCCGGCATGGCTGCACCTCCGCCGTGGGTCGCTAGGCCGGGCTATGGCCGTGCAGCCGTCGCTGCAGTACGGTGTGCAGTACGGTGTGCAGTACGGTGTGCAGTACGGTGTGCAATACGGTGTAAAATACCCGGGCCGCCTGTCCCACAGCACTCGACGCGCGCGCTACCGGCTTGCGGTGCGCTCCGGCTCTGAGGCGCCCTGGTCGGCATCAATGGCGGCCGAGCTCCGGTCTTTGTTGGGGACCGACGACGTTGGTCAAACGGCGCTCGGGTTGCTTACGGGTTCGCTGGCGGCCGGCACCTACCGCAACTACGACAGCGGCATGCGCTCTTTCGCTACTTTCTGCGAGCAGGAGGGCTTACGCCCGCTGCAGGCTACTACCAGCACGATCGTCCGCTACACTGCATGGCTGGGCATGCAAGGTACCGTCGGCGCGGAGTCCCTTCAACAGTACTACTCGTCCATCAACAAGTACTTCCGCGACCATCATCGCCAGCCTATCGCCCTCGGCGAAATGGTGGCCGACGCGCGCCGCGGCCTGGCCATCCAGCAAGAGCGTCTTGCGGCGGAAGACGTCCGCGTCGCCCTGCCTGCGCCCGTTGCGGCTGACATCCTAAACACCGCGATTGGATTTCGGCAGACATTGGTGTGGGAACCCGCAAATATTGCGGACATCCGCGCTTTCAGAGCCGCGCTCGCGACGATTACGGCGTACGTCTTCCTGTGCCGCGCGGAGTCCGGCATTAGCTGCGAGACCGGCGATTTAGTGGTCGACCGGCCGTCCGGAAGCATTCTACTGTACGTCCGCAAACAGAAAGGCGACCATCGTACGAGGGTTTCCGCTAAGCCCCTGATAAATCTGCCCATCGCCGCCGTTCCGGACTTCGCTGACCTGCTGGACTGGTACACCGTCAGTCGCGACGCCTACTGCCGCCGTTGCTACGGCGCCAGCCCGCCGCCCAAGTTCTGGAGCATCTCCCCGCTGGAGTCTTCCGCCACTTGGTCGGTTTCAGCCACTCTTACCGAGTGGTTGCGGGAAGCCTACCTGGCGACAGGCGCCCGACCTCCCACCGGTTTCAAGTGGACATCGCACAGTTTACGCAAGGGTGCCGCTTCCGCAGCAAGCTGCGTCGGCGTCCCCTTGCCGGCCATCAAACACATGGGCGATTGGTCGAAGAACAGCGAGGTGGTCACCGGGAAGTACATCGACCCGACCATGCGCCCGACTCCTGCGGCTTGGAGGTTCTTCGGTTGGCTCGTCCCCGTCCGGCCGCCGGCCTAAGCTTCCTGTGCTAGCCTTTGGCTTTCGTCTCTGGCAAACAGTGCCTCCTTGGGTAAATGGTCAGATGTAGTCATCTAGAGGTTTACAGTACATTAGCTATGTTGTACTGCGCACGACCCCCGAGGTCGGCGCACGGACTAAGGCCTGCCGGCCCGCACCAGCACTACGACCTAAGGGATCCACCCTCGGGCACAGGCACTCTCTGCTTTGCGCTCGCCTCAACCGGCTCGCGCACCCACCCACCCTCAACCATCTTTTTGCGCTAGGAGACACCCAGGCCCAAGCCTGTGGTTCTTGTCTTAGCCTTCGATGTAAGCGAGCTGACATTCTTTGGCAAACAGTGCCTCCTTGGGTAAATATGCGCACTACAAACAGAACTAAAAGCAACTATGAAAGGTGACCAGCAAAAGAGAGACCTAAGCCTAAGAGAGTGCCACGTGATCAGCGTCTGAGACCGCCCAAGCTGAAGGAGTGAATTCCACGCCAACATCCTCAAAACGGGCCTGCATGCCTTGTACCGAGAAGGAGCAAAAAGCTCAAGGGCATGGCTCGCCAAGGGAGAGGTAATGAGCCGCCGGAAGGTCAAATGGGCGGCAAGCGGCAAGTAACGCGGAACATGTAATAAATCCTAGTACTCAAGGGAACGCTCACGGACTTCACCAAGGTGGCCCTCACTTGGAAGACCAGTCACCATGAACGCTGTCGCAGCGCGTAATAAAAGGCGCCGGCCCCGGAAGCGGCAACTGTCAGGAAGCTTGTAGTCATACACGCAGCAAGCTTTGCGAGGCGGACCGTGTGGATGCGGTGGCTCAGGATTTCCTAGACTTTCCGCATGGAGTGCAAGGGGAAGTCCGAGTAATGCGGCATAGCTTGGAGGTCGGCCGCCGAGCGGATCGCCGACGCCGGCTCAGCCTCAACGGCCGAGCAGCCGGCACGGGCAAGCAACGGGAGAGCGCTTGGAGGGGAGCAACTTTAGGCAGAGCCAACGGCCCCGCTAGATCTTCGAGCACCGCGTCTGCGCACTAGTCAATGACACGGATATGAGCAGCGTGAAGCTCGACAACCCAACATCGGCGCCGACACGTTGGCGCCGGCATCGGGCGCCAACGTTGGGGTGGTCAGAGCCTGGTGAATCGAGCGAGGACGCCCCAACAAGGTAGAGGCTATGAGGGAAGGATACGCCTAACGGCTCGGAAAGGAACGCGCTGGCGTCGCTCAGGGTGGCGTGTTGAGCACGGAGGAAAGTCACAGCTTGGCCAACCACAAAGGCGGCAGCGCCGATGTGGGAGGCATCTGCGATCACGTTATTATCGCCGATGCCGAGGCCCCCAAACTGTACCGGGGGGGGGCAGCTGCGTGCGCATGGAGGGCTTATCCAAGAGGTATGGGCTACCACCCCAAATTAACCGTAATAAAAAACTGGCAAGTGTTGTTCATTTCCAGTTTACCCTGTAGTCCGACTTGGACCATATGACGGTTACGAGTGTCCAGGTAAGGGTTACCAGGGCGGGGAGTCTGGCGGTCTGGCCCTTTTTCAAATTTTCGTTTACAAGCCCCCCGCGCCCGGGGGGCCTGTAAACGACGAGGCTCGAAAATAAATATGACGACTACAGCAGGTACGGGTACCTATTGTAAGGATATGTACCACACAAATCCCCATGTGGGTACCCAGTGCCTGGTGCGTTTTGCGCAGTATCCTTACAGTTGGTGCTTCTACGCACGCGGATCCGGGTTCGATCCCGCGGAGAACCATAAAATATGATATGATATCCCGCAATGTTGGACGACCCGCGATCCGCGGATCGCCACCGAATCCAAGCCGAAACGTTGCTGGAGGAGGTCCTCCATCCTATGGGGGGGGTGGAGTGTAAGGATATGTACCACACAAATCCCCATGTGGGTACCCAGTGCTTGGTGCGTTTTGCGCAGTATCCTTACACCTATACCTTTACTGTACCTGTACTCGTCCCGGCCACGGCGCGCGCGCGATGCTAGTGATGATCGCTGATGCCGACCGGTGGACCAAGGGAGCGACTACTCGCCCATCACTATCGCAAGTCAGCCATCCCAACCCCGGGCAACCATCCTCTCGCACGCTTGCGAAGTATCTCGAGGGCGCGTTGACCGTAGCTCGCCTCTCGTGGTCTCCGCCAGTTTGAAACCTCCGCCCGGCCGCCGCCCGGCCGCCCGTGTCGCCCGTGCTGCGGTGCTACACGGGCACACACGCATTTCCTGTTCATGTGCGCCATGCGCTGCCGCCTATTCTCCAGTGCCATATATACTCATTGTCGATCGTCGCTTACGTGCTGTGTGCGCCAGCGTCTTCACTCACGCGTGTCCGCTGTTTTCCCCAGCGCGCGATGGCGGACAACGCCGTTGTTGGCGATGGCAACAATCATCCGGCCCGCTGCGACCCCGACGTAGCTTTGGCGCTGCTTGGGGAAGGGCCTCAAGTTCATAAGTCATCAGCGTCTGCATGCCGTGCGAGCATTGCTGCTCCTTGATCACGACACGCCAACGAGACTTTTACTGGCCAAATGCCTGCTCAACATACCTACGCGTAGAAGAGAAACATGAATTGAACCATTGTTGTTTATTGGTCAAGATGCAGCCTGGATACGGAGTCGTACTGAAGTCGCCCATACTGCGAGCGTCGTCACTAATAAGGATGCCATTAGGACCTAGCCAGGAATTGCTGTCGCGTTATGGCTAGGGTGGGAGGTTTCGCCTCCCACCCATCTCGCGCAACGACACGTTCCCAGGTAGAGGAGGGCGCGTGCTCGAGCACATGATACTGCAACGACTCGGGGTGGCAAAGACTGCAGTGTCGAAACTGCCGGAACAAACTCTGCAAGACGCTAGCTCCAGCACCGTTCCACATAGGCAGCGGAGAGACTTTCCCCTCGGCGGCGACGGCTGGACGATCCAGCCGTCCAGGCGCCCCAAGAAACAACGCCGGGAGAGTGGCGGGTGGGACAGAGAGTGAGGGGTATCGAGCATGCGTCGGACTTGGGCGTTGGGCACTCTGACCGGACCCCGAGCCACGCAGGCTGTACGATCCAATACTACTGCTGATAGCGGCGGGTAGGTCGCTACACATCATGTCACGTCTGAATATTTGAATATGTAATCTGGTCGTAAAGTACCTGCAACCGCGACTGCCACGGTATAGCCAGGCTGTAATCCAGTCGTCACCTGGCTGTAACGCATACATGAGAGGTGTGCTGCTGTATACTTTGACGCGGGCTTAGAAGCCCATGCGATTGTGTGCCGCTCCACGGCGGCAACATGTGGCCTTCCTTTGCAGGCAAGTTAAATGTAAATTGTTTTTTTGCAGCGCTGAGCACTCATCACTCCCGCCCTCGCCATCGCCATCGCCGTGCCGCTGCTGATGCCACTGCTGCACAGTGCCCACACTAATGGACAAGGTTGGAATGTAAAGATCAATAACACTAACTTTCTCTAATGCTGCTGGCAGTAACTAGTATTGCAATAATGCCATTGTGTGATATGTGCACCATATGTACTCATCTACATCACCCGCGGTCAGCCCATACTTCTCAAATGGTATGTCACCTATCGTAACCAGCGTGGTAGACACACAGCTTCTCGTCGATGTAGTCCAGCTCCACAGGGAACTCATGATAACCCCGACGGTGGTCTGCACCCAGCGGCCCCCTGCGAGCGTAGTTGACATCTGTAATCATGGCTGAAGCGCCACTGCCCACCTTGTATTGGCCATGCAGGTGAAACCTGCATAGTATATTCGCCTGTGTGCTTCACCATCATGTTCACAAGCACACTTGCGCATATACATACATACATACATACATACTTATATGTGTGTACATACATATCACGCACAGCAGTGTCCAGCAGCAGGCGCACCATACCTCACGTGCTCGTTGATGCCATCTATCTCTAGCCGGCTCCTCCGCTGCTCGTTAGGCCGTATGCTGGCCTCTTCTATGTAGCGCTCCAGGACCCTGATGCACTCAGGCCGCGTTGCTGCAGCTCCAGTGCTGCCCGGCTCCACGGCTGCCCCGTAGTGTGCCCCATGCGGTGAGTCATCATACCTGCCTTGAAGCTGTGCGTCGTCCTCAGCATCATCTGCCGCCTCGAACTGGCCAGCCCGGTCCTTACTCCAGGAAAGCAAATCCAGATCTAGGCCAGCACGGATAAGCGTCAGCCGGTTCTGGAGGCAGAGCATCCGCGCACAGGAGTGCTCCACGTCGGAAGTGCCCCTGCCGCGTGTCCCACCCTTCACGTCTCTCATCTGCACAACTTACATTACACATATGCTGGTAGATATTATGACTACTTCAGCTACTTGATATATCGACTTGATGACCCACAAAACCTTGACAGTCGCGGATAATGTCCAACATCTGGTCGTGTCATCATAATTGTGCTGCGAATATACGCATGTTCTGCCAGCCCTGGTTCTTGCTTGAATTCACAGCAGCACCCTTTCACCCCGCACACCGCAAAAACAGCATGCAGGTACCAAACACGCTGACATCAGGGCTATGCCCAGCGCAGGCTGCTTCCGGGTTGAGGTTTCAGGATCTCCTGACTCTGGCAATGCGAGAACAATCCAGCACGGAAGTCTCGCCTCCTCTTGAAAACCCACCCGCCATACAGTTAACACAACCCTCGTAGTAAATGACGTTATATTGGACCCTAACAGCAGCGGGGCCTGATTCCTCACCTCAAGATTAAATGAGCATATGCGGAAGATGGGGTGCGAGCATCGGCGGGGGGGGGGGGGGGGGGGCGGTAGGGCATTGGGGAGGCAAGAATTGGATCACTCGGTTCTGCAAGATTCCTCAGATTAACCCAGTATTGCGCACCATCACTGCTGTACTTGTTGTGCGCAGCGTCCTTACCAACCCGCCATGTGCTGATCCCGGCGCGAGCCGTGAACTGTGGGAGGGAGCGTAAAGCACAGAGAGTGCCTGGTGACAGAGAAGTGACAAGGCCCGCCGGGGGGGCGCACATATGTAGGCAGGCAAAGCGGTGCCGGGTGAGCACGTGCTGTGATGGTGCGGACCCACAATGAGGATATGTGCTGAAGTATGAAGGCCTACCCCAGCTTCATTGTACATATGGCGTAGTCTCTAGCAACATTTATGTTAACAGTACCCGATTGCGCAATCGGGGCGGTGGCGGGGCAGGGCCGCCAAAAGAGGTGAGAAGGAATCCCCCTCCCCCCCCTTTCCCCCCTCCACAAACACCATGCTGAGGAATATTTCTTGGTATGTTGCTCATAACAGACACGAACTTTGCTAAATTCAAAGCTAGTTGTAAATTTGGTGTACAAAACCCAACACCGACCAATCGCTATCATTTGAGACACACCGTTTCACCCCCCCCCCCCCCCCCCCCCCCCCCCCCCCCGCCAGCCCGCCCGCTCGGCCGATATTCTATGCTTGAGTGAGGAAGAATAATTTGTTAGCTTGATGTTTTCATTTACATCTGGCTTTTAGCAGCTAACCTTATTCAGGGTGCGGTGATTCCCCTTAGCTTCCTCAGGGCCAGTGTGCCGTACGGTTTCACCATGCCATACCATACGGCTTTATGCACTGCGGAGCAAATGGTGACCATGTTTATAGCTCATCCATATATAGAGATAAGGGGCTGCAACAAGCAGAGTTAACATGAATCGGTATTGATGGTATCCCCGCAGACAGACTCCATGCACTCACTTCAAACAGGGGTTTGTGTTGTTCAGGGCCATTGCTCCAACTAATGGACAATCAGAGTTTGTCGCCCAAGCCGCAACATTTTGTGATAAAGGGGGGCGAGGGGGGGGCTCTTAACTGGTTGCTATCAGTCCCCAACTAACTAACCAAGTTGGCGACTTACTAGCAGGGATATTCATCAGTTGTAGGTAAAGCATGATACACTGCACCCGGAATTTGGCACTGTATGCACGGCCAAATACTGTCGGAGCACTAATACAGCCAATAAAGGCGCCATACTGTAGGATTAAATACGGGCCGCGGGACCAAAAAATACTGAATTGTTTTGTCCCTTTGCGTCTGGGTATTTATGCTGCATGCTGACTAAAGTCTCCCTGCCAATACTTTTTTCGCTTTGCAGGGGGTCAAAAGCCTCATCTGTTTGTGTTTGTACGGTACAGCACAGGACGCCACAAGCTCGCTGCACTTGGAGAAGCAGCAGCACAAATAGCCTACCACCTGCACCGCGTAAGACGCAATAGCTCCGCACTGCCGCCAAGAAATCTGTAATATTGACCCTAGTATCAGTGAAGAGATCAACAGAGTTTTTGGTATCCAACGCACCACCAGCAGAAGCCCAACGCATCTATGTCTAGCCACACTGTCCCCCCTTCCCCTTTGACAGGCAGCGGTGCCTACCAGCAGCAACGCCAAGAGCTTAAAACAATAAAACTTGCAGAGGCAGTGCCCATGTTGGCATGCAGCAACTCCTAGCAGCAGCACTGATACCCCAACACAGATACACCGCTTTGCACATTTGGTACCAGCCTAGGCAGCCTTGCGAAGTGGCGGCTCTGCGCAGCACTACCAATAGTTCAGCACACCCACAGTGCTGGTCGGCAGATGTCACAGCCCCGCGCAGGGATCAATCAGCGCCAATAGATCCCCCCAGCTCCTCCATGCAACAGCCCGTGCGCCTCCCCTCACCCCCCCCCCCCCCCCCCCAGGCGCCCATAGCAAGTAGACCCACTCTCATGCTTGTGTACGGTGCGCCCGAATGGCCCAATTGCACATTCAATTTATTAGTGAGCCGACAGATGCTTTCCATACCTTCCATCTGCAGTCATGTCATCGTTTATGCCAGCGCGGCATCATGTCCAGGGTTCTCACACAGCATGTATGTGCTAATGAATTTTGCTTGATTATCACCCTGCCGTTCAACAGGCCGGCGGGGGCTAGGGTGTATACATGCTTGTCGTTGCATCATCGCCCCCAACGCGTTTTGAATCAGTGGCGCGCATAAGCTGCCTGGGCTGCATCATAGAGCATATGAAGACAACGATGGCAACAAAAGCCCGATTTGTCGTGATTTCTGTGAGCAGCAACTTCAAACACAGTTTAGTCTCAGTGTTCTGCATGTCAACGCCATGGCGTTCAGCAAATGCCGGCGCATTCGCATGAGCGATATCAACAATCCGCAATAACACTGCCTATCATTCTGGGCTTTACTTAGCATGTAATGATCAGGGAAATATTACTCATTCATAGCTGACACCTCCGATTCTGGGAATCATTATGCAGACTACTTCAAGTGCGGCGTACTCTTATTCCAGCATGTATGTCTATGGGTGGTGTAGACGGACTGGTGTGGCCTGATTGAATTGTTGTCAGTATTTGTATCACAGTTACTTCTGTGAAGGACGCCACCATTACCAACAACGCAGCAGGACTTGAAGGAAACTAGCTCAGGGCATGTATACGAGAGAAATGATAGAGCATCTACATTTATCGAGAAGCAACACCCCTCAGGAGTTAGAATGCATCATATGCTGCCGAGAACTTGTTTAATGGTCTGAGGGAAACGCATGCCACGATCTTGCTTCGGACAAGGATCAAATTCCGGAGTCTTAACCAAAATGATATACTCGGGACAACCATTGCCGCATTTGCTGGTGTGTAAGCCTACATGTGGCACATCAATGCCAGCTTGCGTGTGTCATTGGGGCTGCTCTGTGCTGACATGGTAGTTGGTGTCCATCGATAGACAAATAAGACATGGATGTCCAACCGATGAGAGTGACACTAATCGGAGGAGTAGTTAGAAGGGGGGATGGTCAAAAACAGCGATGGGGACCTGATAGAGACGAGATTTTACAAATTAAACAGAGGATGGGATGAGTCAGGTACCACCATGGTCCTTCACTCCTTCATAAAGCAAATTATATACTAGATTTATCGGCTAGTGGACGCGACATCGTCGTAGGCACTGGAGGCTATCTCGGCTGGCTGCATTTGAGAGCAGATGAGCTTGAGCCGCCGTGTATTTAGTACGATTCGTCGCGTACGAGCAGAAGGACAGCCATGCGTGATTCTTGCGCAAAGGGAGCCATTTATACTCGGATGGTACCACCCTGCTGGGCAAACTTGATATCCATGTCTGCGGTGCACATGGGCTGATAGCAGGTCCGCATAGACGCGTAGTAGTCTTTGGCACATGCTTCGACCAGGTCCCCGACAGTGACCCTCCTGTACGTAGTGGCAGCCGTAACAGCGTGCTCGCGGGCTAGACCGGTGGCAGAGCGGCGCTGTATAATTTTAGACTGGCTACTCGGACTGCTGCTGGCGGCGGCGAAGAAGAAAGTGCGGCTCGGTGGAGCCTGTCTCGATGCCCGATTTGCGGTTTTAGCAGAAGTGGTGGGGGTAGCTCGTCGCCCCCCAGAGCCATCAGCGAGGCTCCTCTCGCGAACCGTGTCCCCGCTGTTGGTCGCCACCTTGATGTCTGGAAGCTTGCAATGGAACGACCGCTTGTGTCGAGCGTCGGCGCCAGTGGGCGCAGCGCGCTGCTGAGGCACAGTGAACGCAGTTCCTTCGCACCATGAGACGTTTGTAGCAGAAGTGTCGAGCCTATGCAGCTGGGCCGACGAGGACTCGCCGAACGACTTCCCGAAATCAGGCTGCTCTGCCACCAGGTCCCCAGTGAAGCACGGTTTGCCGGACAGAGGGGGGAGTGCACTCTGGCGGCATAGGATACCCGCACGCTTGTCGTTGCACACGCGGTTTGAGATGCGGAATATCCTCGGCAACATCTAGCCGACGGATGAGAGGCGGGATGAGTGTGCGTCTATGTGGGCAGGTGTGCGATCAACACGGGGCTTGTGAGTCGAACAAGCGGTAGTGCGCTACGAGTGTCGTTGCGTGTCGGATTGTTTCGACCGCGAGGTTGTGGCTTTGAAAACGGGGCGGGGTTGCTGCATATACTTATGCCTGGTAGTTTTCTCAGCTGGAGTGTACAGCAGGCAACGGCCAGCAGGTACATATTTATATCGGCTATGTACGGCGCTACACACGGCCAACCCAATGACAAGCTGCAGTCCCACCCCTGTCACGCGCCCCTCGATGCCCACACGAGGCCCGTTCGGGATATGCACCCGGTATCTTTGTCAGGTGACGTGCACAGCAGGCATATAAGGATAACCCGCGCGAATATTATTTCTCGGCCTGTGACCTACTATTTTATCCTTCACTTTAATCCTTCTGGCCGCTATCCTACTACAAGCGTCATGAAAACTAATGAATGGGTTTTTAGCAGGTCAACTTCAACGCCCCCCCCCCCCCCCCCCCCCCCTCTCTCTCACGCGGTATTACAGCGAGAGCCGTTCGGTATCGGGTAGCGACTACATATGGGAAATAAGGCGGGTACGATTAACTTTATGTTTTAGAACCCCCCACCCCCCCCCCCCCCCCCCCCCCCCTCTCTCACGCGGTATTACAGCGCCAGCCGTTCGGTACCGGGTACATATGGGAAATAAGGCGGGTACGATTAATTTTATGTTTTAGAAAACCCGCCCCCCATCTACCACTTTTTAATGTTGATCTCACAGTACTTAGCAGAACATGCCCAAACTTGCATATAGTACTTACCACTGACATGAGAGTTTTTCTCACTGGTGCCAGTCCTGTCCCGGGGGCGAAACAAAAATGATTGTTTTAATGGTTTTAATGCATGGCTGTGTGCAGAAGGCCGTATCCTGCGATGTGCAAGCATAAAATGGAAGGGGGTGGATCACTTTTTGGAACCATCACCATATTACAGTACGCATCATGGCAACCCGAGCAAGCAACCATACGGTGGCTCTATCCACCCCTCCATGTTGTGATATGATGATGCTAAGCTTATGTATGCCACTGCTATGTGTTGCTGCTCGCCTCACCGCGATGTTTTGCCCTACTGCGCAATGCGGCATGCCTATCAAGTTCTCGCATCTTCTCAGCACAGCTGGCCTTGGCGCCCCTCACGAGCACATGATAGCCGGCTCGCTCACATGTTTTACATAAAGGCAAAACAGTAGTATAGACATTCTGCAACACCTCATCTAACATGAATCCTCCGTCAAGCATGGCCAAGCGCCATCCAAGCAAGGGTATGCCTGGCCTGAATATTAACGGCGGCGGCGGTGCAGGGCTAAGCCCCCAGCCCCTCACGCACCGCTGCTCCCAACCGCTGAGTACTACTTAAGTACGTGAACATGAAGTTGAGGCAACTAACAAAGCGAACCCCCCCCCCCCCCCCCCCCCTGTGTTTCTCCGGAAAGTAGAGACAGTACTATAGATCGTAACATTAAATCGAGCCGGCCTAATAACAGAACAAAGCGTCACTGCTGAATGAAAATATTATTGGTCTGCGGCCTCAGCATTTAAGCGACGCTCTATGTACGCGCGCACGCCCGTGCGCAGATTCGCTTCGCCATCGGCACATTTCCTCGTGCTGGTAGATAGTGAGGCGGGCCGGCCGCGCGCGAACCACGCACGGTGCAAGGACTTGGCGGGCGTGGGTGCGGGTGGAGGTGCGACGATGTACCGCGCAACACAATTCACAGCCACAGTATGACCTTATGTACCGCGCATATTGATATTTTTGCGCATTCTATGGCTGACCGGCAACTTCCGTTTCACACCGCTTCCCGCGGTAACCCGTACCGTAGTTCGGACTCCGAATAAACCACGGACAATACAAAGGCGTCAGGCACAGCCGCCGGCGGTGGTGCCATGCCATCCCTGCCACATGGCCCAGCCACCCACACAACGAGCCGGCCATGAGGTCGGTCGTCGGTCAGTCCAAGAGACTGGCAACATGCCCATGGGGCGGGGGGGCACTGGTAGTAGTGACAGGGTTTGACCGCGATGGTGCTGTCTGGGGTACCGAATCGCCCGCGGACGCGGCATGAGGCAACAACCCACCCGCCCGTCGCCCGCAAAACGCGAGTAACAAAGGCACCAACTATTGTTGTCGACGGCCTCGACCCGCCAAGGCAAGGACGAGGTCTCGAACGCGGCGCGCGCTGGGCGCTTCGTCAGCACGGTGCGTGGGCCACGGCGCTACGATGCCCGCTCGCACGTGGGCGCGATGGCGCGGTCGCCTCGTTGGAGTCGAACCCGGCGGCCGCCGAATCAACACCACAAGAGCAACAGCTCGCACGTCGGGGCGTGGAGGAACAGCTGGCCGAGCTGCAGGCTGAGGTGATGCAGCTCCGTGAGGGCGAGGCGGAGCAGCGCGCCGAGCAGCCAGTCTGGGCGGTACATGACAAGGACAAGGAGCTAGCCGGCATGCGCTTCTCGCAATTTTGTACAAAGCATCGTGGACAAGGCATACACGTGCCCGTGCTGCAATAAGATGAACCCCGATGTCCCCCCAAAGAAGATCAAGAACGAACTGAGGGAATTTGAAAGGCTGCATGCTGCGGAGAGGTATATTGTCTCGAATTGTTTTGCAGCGTTTGCATTTGTATTAATATGTTTCATGCTGATTCATTGGTAATACTATGTTGCGGATTGTTTATAACTATATGCACATTGCAGGTACCTCAAGCCCCCACTGCTACACATCTAAGCCAAGCATAGAATACATGATCTCTTGCTCGTCAACCTCCGCATCACGGCGGGCTTGTACTACTAAACTGTCCAGTGCCAATGCGCCACCCCAGAGTACCTGCAGGCGCTGCGGCAGTGGATGTTAGACGAGCTCAACATCACAATCAACAGCAAGTCAGAAGAGAAAGAACAAGAAGCAAGTTGCTGTCTCCATTGCCCAGAAGGAGTAGTCCTTCATCAGCGCAGAGTGCATGAAGCTTATCGCCAAGTACGACAAGGCCCTAGAGCACGTCAGGGAGACTTACCCAACGGTAAGCGCCTCCGATGATGTGAAGGCGCAGATCGCCTGGGAGCCGCTTCTGGAGCCCGTGGACCCAGCGCGCGCACCTGGCACCGCCTAGCTGCCACTTCCGCACATGCATGAGGCTTGCGCACAACATGTCAAGCAGGTGGCAGAGAATTCGTGCAGGCATTTGTCAATGTTGCTGGTGAGAATGACACCGCCTCCGTGTACGGCCACATTCTGCAGTGCCATATCCATGATTGCATAAGCTAGTATGGCGACCTGCTGAACTGTGATTGTCACGGGTCTGAGCACGCTCACTTGCTCAGCGTGACCGTCACAAAGACTGCCTACCGGAGGGGTGCTGCTGGGCACCCAGAAGTCAGGGTAGGGGGAAGTCCTTGGCCACATGAAAATTCATGAAAGTCACCAACACGAGCTGCCCACACCAGAGCGGCCGAAGCGTGACCCACAGGGTAAGAAGCGCGCTACGCCCACGTAGAGCGCCCTCCTCCCCCCCCCCCTCCCCCCGCGGCAACCCCCCCCCCCCCCCCCCCTCTCCCGCGGCAACCCCCCCCCCCCCCCCCCTCCCCCCCCCCCCCCCCCCCCCCCCCGCCCCCGGGCACCAAGCGGGCTGCGCTGCGCCCATGGGAGCTGCAGCATCGCCGCCCTTCCCCCCCATAGAAACACTGTAATAGCTTTTTCATGACAATTGCGATCCAAAGTTTCAGAGATTGTTAAACAATAGTGAAAATATCACAGCGCGCGGCTAGCGCCTGGCCGCCGCCTTCCTATCAGCGAGCATCTTCTTTCCCTCACGCACTCTTTCGCGCTGCTCTCTCTCAAGGCGGGCATGGGCATCTTTAAGCATGCCGGCATCCCTGAGCATGCTGGGGGATTCCGTGTTGCTAATACCGCCGTACTTGCCTACCTCCCCATCGGCGCGCCGGGGCTTCCGACCGTCTGGCTGCCTTGGGGTGGAACAGGGCGGGTGGCAGCCGGCGTCCCGCTTCCACGGCCGGCAGAGCGTGCCGGCCGGTATCCTGAAGGGCGGGCTAGGGGCGCCAACAGAAAAGTTAGAATGGCATGTAGCGAGTACGATTGGCATTCTAGTTAATTGTAATTATCAACCACCCAACCCCACCGCCATCGCACATGCACGTTGCGGCGCTCACTTGTACAGCAGGCCGGTGGGGTGCCCGGCATCGACGTCCGTGATGTTGAAGGCCTCCGCCTCGGCTAGGCAGGGAAAGCAGTAAGCAGCACCGCGTTCGACGGTGCCGTGCTTGACGAGACGCTCAATAGCCGTAGTCGGGGACGGCTCCAAATCGTCCTCCTCGTCGCTCCCCTCGTACTCCCACTCCTACCCACTACCCCCCACGTCCTAGTCCTCATCCGAGGAGAGGTCCATGAACATGGTGCCGTCGTGGTTCGGGTAGTGGGGTTTAGTCATGGCTGCGCGGCCGGGTTGGCTGCGGGTGGGTGCCACGCCCCCGCCGATGCCATCCTCCCACTCGCGCATTGCCACAGAAATATCCATCCACGAAAACCGGACTAGGGGACTGTAAAACACACTAGGAGGTAATCCACTAAGGCAGAAAAGTTGCCTAATACACGTGGCTAGGTCCCCTGACCGTTAAAGATGACACTTTTCCTAGGCGGAGTAAAGCAGCGGCATAGGTGCGAAGTTGAGGGATGTGGGTGGGTGGGCGTGCGCGCACTGTACATGGTCTTGAGTGTGGACACGGAGATGCCGAACTGCTTGGCCTCTGGCCAGAGCAGCCGCGCCAGGCAGCCGAAAGTCCCGTTTTGGGTCCATTGCGCCCCTGCGGGGGCCGGTGCTTCGGTTGGATGCGGGGCGGTGAGTGGCTGTGACTGAGAATGTGGGAGGGTGACGAGTGGGTTCATTGGCCTGTACATGGCGCTGTGCCGCACCCGCACGCGTGCAGCTGAGTAGGCGGAAAACGGCATTTCGGATATAACATATTTGGGAAGTTTTCGCACTACGGTACGGGTTACCGGCGGAAGCGGTTTGTTTCCCGGTGCGTACTGCTGGTATCGCGTGCATGCGTCGTGTGCATGCATGTAGGGGGCGGGCATCGCTGCTTTTTGAATAAGCGCGTACGCCAAGCGTGGCCACGGGGCTCGCGGCGCAAGATGATAGCCGCAACATCACCCCGCAAACAAGGGCATAGAAATACCCTAGATAACCCTATATGTACTCCGCGTACATTCGATGATGAAACACATTTGCATTTGGCAAGATGTAGCATTTCACCAATGCTAGCAGATGTAAATGCGTATGTGTCCACCATACGCCATCGCATACATTGCGGTGCGACTGTTGGGGGTAGCTAGCTCGAGGGAGGATGAGGATACATGTCCTCGTGGCAGCAAATGAATCGATTTGGCGATATGTGGCGTGCAGCATGCGCACATATAACGGTGGACCCACCCGTTCATTGCTTTTGACGCATGTAGTGGGATGGAAAATACAATATGCATATTTTGTATTACTGCCGATTTTGTGGGCAGGTGTCTTCAGTGTACAGCTTTATTTCTTGGGTGTATATGTTTCGCTCTATGTGTCCTCCCGCGCTCGAAACCTTTGATAGTCACCTAGGCATTGAGGTGCAGAGTTGCTTGCATTGTTCTACGGATAGATTGCCCCATTTACGATGGGGTGTATTCTCAAAGTTGCGGAAGTTTTTGAATCTCATCCCTCCCCGGCTGGTCCTCAACTATGTTCCACATATTCTCGATAGGGCTCAAATGTGGGTAGCATGGAGGTGCGCGCACCACTGTAGTGATGTGCGGGATTGTTTTTCCTATCAGCTGTTATTATTGCCCTATGTGGAGAGGCGCCGTCTTCACAGACTGTGAACGGGTGCCCGCCAAAGAGCCCCGCACTCTTTGCCCCTTGACAAGCAGTGGTAGCCCCAACCAGCAACGCCAAGAGCTCAAAACCATCAAACTCCTACGGGGAGTGGCCATGTTGGAATGCAGCAGCACTGATACCCCAACACAGCACTGATAACCCACAACAGCACTGATACCCCAACACAGCGACACCTCTTCGCGCAATAATCACCCGCCTAGCAGCCCCACGAAGTGGCCGCTCTGCGCAGGACTGCAAATAGTTCAGCACTTCCACACTGCTGCTGGTCGGCAGAGAGGCCATAGCCCCCCGCAGCGACCGCTCAGCATCACGGCACCAAGAGATCCCCCAGGTCCTCCATACTACCAGACACAATGCAATAGCCCGTGCGGCCCCAGGCAGCGGCCGCCCCCCAGGCGCCCATAGTAAGTTGACCCCCTCATGCGTGTGTACAGTGCGCCCAAATGACCGATTGCACATTCATATATCTGTCGGCCGTCAGGAGCATTCCATACCCCCCATCTGCAGTCATGTCATCGGTTATGCCAGTGCAGCATCATGTCCTAGGCGGTTCTCACACAGCATATCTGTGCTGCTGACCTGGGTGACTATCAGACTGCCGTTCCAACAGGCCAGCAGGGCCGCGGGTGAAGAAAAAGTTGCCGCATCGCCCTCAATTTGTAGGCATAGTTGCGCTCTGGCGCCCCACTTCTTGCTGATGCAGTCTTGATTCAGTGGCGCACATAAGCTGCCTGAGCTGCATCGCGTACAGCATATGAAGACGATGACAACAGCTTGATTTGTCGACGTGATTTATGTGGAGCAGCTTCATCGTTTAGTCTCAGTGATCTGCATGTCAATGGCAAGTGCGGGCGCATTCACATGAACGATATGAACCATCCATAATAACCCTTCCACTGGGCAATAAATAAATTCAAAAATACTCATTCATAGCTGGCAACCCCAATTGTGGAACTAAAATGCAGAATAATGCAAGTGCTTTGTGCTATTATTTACGCATGTCTATGGGTGCTGAAGACAGACTGGTCGGGGCGTGATCAAACGGCTGTCAATCTGTACATCGAGTGGCTTCAGTAATGCATGCCGCCATTGCCAAAATCGCGACAGGACTCGAAGAAGACTGGCTTAGGATATACATATACATATACAAATATAAATATAAAGGATATATATATGTATGTATACATATACAAATATATCTCCCCGACATTGATAATGTAAAATGCTCACGTACATTTTTTGTGAAGCAGTGGCTCTCATGAAATCATGTAGTTGAGGAACCTTTTCTATGGTCTGAGCGAAACGCATGCCACAATCGTTTTTCGTATGAGGATTACACTAGAGAGTCTCAACACATAACAGGGGAGAACTTGTGCTGCATGAGCTAGTGTGCGCCTATGACTGCCACACTCCTAGTGACATTTCATCTGCATGATATTAAGACTGCTCATTGTGAACATGCTGGTTGGTGTCCATAGATACACATGGATATCCAGCCGACAAGAGTGACATCAATCACAGGAAGGTGGAAGAAGGACAAAAATATCCATGGAAACAATAATGTTTTACAAATTACAGAAAATGATTGAATTGAGCTGGCACCGCCATGATTTTCATGAAGCGATGACAAAATATATGAGTGGGCACAACATCATCGTGGCGACTGGTTGCTATCTCGGGTGGCTGATTTCGAGAGCTGTTGAGCTTGCGCCACTATGTATGTACGATTTGTGGCGCAACATTAATAGAGATCGTGCGAGAAAGGAGCCACTTATACTCGGATGGTGCCGCCCTGTTGAGCAAACCTGATATCCATGTCTGCGGTGTACGTGGGCTGATGGCAGGTCCTCATAGACGCGTGATAGTCTTTGGCACATGCCGCGACGAGATCACCAACAGTGACTCTCCGGTACGTGGCCGTCGTTGCGTTCGCGCGGGCTAGGGCTAGACCGGTGGCAGGGCGGCGTTGTACTTGCTGGCTGCTCGGACTGCATGAGGCGGCGACGCACAAAGTTCGGCTCGGCAAAGCCTGCCTTGACATCCGCTGTGCAGTGCTGCCCGAGGTTGAAGTGTCTCGCTCCCCTGAGCCATCAGTGAGCCTTCCCTCGCGGTTAGTTCCGGTGCTGGTCGCGACCTTTATGTCTGGAAGCTTGCAATGAAACGACCGCTTGTGTCGAGCATCGGCGCCGGTGGGCGCAGCGCGCTGCTGAGGTGCAGTGGACGCAGTTTCTTCGCAAGAGACGCCGGTGGCGGTGTCGAGGCTGTGAAGCTGGGCCGAGGACCCGCTGAACGAGTTCCAGAAAACAGGCTGCTGCGCCTCCAGGTCGCCAGCGCAGCGTGAGTCGTGAGTCAAAAGGGGGAGTGCGCTCCGACGGCGGAGGAGACCCACACGCTCGTCGTTGCGCACGTTTCGTAGGTTACGGATCATCCTGGGAAACTTTTGTAGCGACAGACGGAAAGGCGGGAGTGTGCGACGTGGAAGTTTAAGGGGGGGGGGGTGGCGATCGCCAGGCAATTGCTAAATTTCTGTGCGCGGGAAGGGGATGGCAAATGTAGTTGTCGTCGTTGCCTTTTGTGCGTTTCGATAACACGCCGCAAGGTCGCCACCGCTCTGCCGCCGCGCTTCGGACGGTCGTCCGCGCGCAGCAAAAACGTTTATAAGAAATATTACATCGGTACAGGTACTAGCACGGGTTAGGGGGAACTCGTACGGGGAGTGCGGGATGATGTAATAGTGATGATGCGTGGCGGACTGGAAGCCTGGCCGGCCACGTGCCGGGCAGCACCTCGTGCATACAGGGAACATATGGTTTAGTACCGATATAGAAAGAACCAGATGACGTGGAAGTCTGCAGACCTCTGGGGAGACCGAGAGACCCGCGCCCGTAGGAAAGGGGGGGAAGGGGGGCGAATTCGAGACAACAATCACTTCACCAACCCCACTTCGATCCCGGCGGCGCAACCACCATCCCCGCCGCTCAGGATTCAGCAAAATTGGGAGATAATCGACCGCTGGCAGAGTAGGCAGCTGGCCGCTGGCAGGTGGCCCGTTGTAGCCGCGGCGTGGGTCGACGAGGGGATTGGGGATAAGGCGGGCGGTACTTAATATGATACATATGATACATCCTTGAATAATAACGTCGACATTATTGCCAGTACCGTATCGAGCAATATACTACGTGTCACGATCTTTTAGTACGGGTACTGCTTTTTGCTGTGGATTTGTTGCTGACCTTTTTGTAATTCACGCCAGTAGCGTATCAGGTATGATCTAAACTAGTTTATTTATGGGGTTTCCTCCCTTGACCTAACCGCTTTTTAGCTACAAGTGCTGCTCAGTGGTACGGGAACTAGGCATCTGTTGTTGCGCCCTTTTTGGGTGCAGCACGAGTAGACATAAAAGCAGCCAGAACAGCTGAGCCTGCCATCTTCCAGTTTTCGCTGCGTTCCACACCCGGCTTGCCACCCGAGTGTGATATTCTCGTCCATACGTCCGTGCGTTACCATGCCAGATGGAGAAGAACCCGTCGCGGAGCCGACGCTGGAGTCGCTGCAAGCAGATGTGCGAGTGTTGGCTACAGCTGTAGCTCAATTGACGGCTCGTGAGCGCGTTGTTGATGGGGAAGGGGCACATGGCTCCGGCTCCGGGCAGCGCGTCGCGGGATAGCCGACAGGCAGCGGGGGAGCCGCAGAGCGCCCCGACTTGCTAGAGCCAGCCCAGAGCGGCCGTGTCGGAGCAAAATCCGTGAGTGCCGAGGATGACTACCTCGCGGTGCCAGAACTACTGCAGAGAGCATACTCTGATTACGAGGCCGTTCGACCGGTCAGCCGAGTGCCTGGACTCTTTCCTCTGAGCACCGACCTAACCAACGAGTACCTCAAGCAGGATGACCGGCGTCTGCCGGCCCAGGAGGAGTATTTATGGATGTCGTGTTTCGGGGCCCACATGGCCGCGCTTTTCGAGGCTCTCGACGAGCTAGCTGCTGCCCTACGTCCCTGCCACTAACCATGACTTCACCCCCTACCTCGCGAGAGCTCGGAACCACGCCGAGGCCATCGACAAGGCGTTTCGCTTTCGTTTGGCCAACCTGCGGAGGCTAAATGAGATTAAGCGTGTGCACGGTGACCAAGGCGTTCCGGACGTGCTGCGAGCCCAGCATTTTCAGCCTGCTCCGGAGCATCTGGGTTCTGCGATTTTAGGGGACCTCATGAGGGACTACGAGCGCCGTGTCTTCGAGGCGACCGTTGCCAGCAGCGCGAAGGCGACCGCTACTACTCGAGTGGCGGATGCAGCTGCAGGTCGCGGGCGTGGGCGAGGACGAGGCGGTGGACGCGGGCGTGGCCGCGAAGGTGAGCACGAGTGACGGTGTGGGGCGCCTTTCGTCGGAGCTGCTGGAGCTTTGCGAGGCCACCTTTCGGTGACCGCCGCAAGACGCACCCTTGCAGCTCAACGGCGGGATGAGCGCCCTGTGTCAGGACCTGACCCCCCCCCCACCTTACAGACTTCCTTTAGACCTTCCTCGGTACGGCGCTTCTTACAGCTACAGCCGAGTGCGGCTCAACCATCCGCACACCTGCACATGGCGGCTCAACCAGCCGCTTTCTTTACCCCATCTCTGCGTCCGTCGGTTGTTACACTGCGTGTTACAACTGGTTCGCAACGACCAAGTTTCGCGCGGGTACGTTACGCGCGTGACAAGCGCTACGAGCGCGAAGGGCGCGCGGGGCGGCCCTCTTACCTGAACCTAGCCCCGCAAACCCGTACCGATGCTACTGCAAACCCGTCCAGCATCTACCGGCAAACCGCCGGGAACCTAACCGCTGCTGCCGAATACTTTGCGAACAATAGTCGTACCGGTGGAACTCTGTCAGTAAAACGACGCACTTACGTAATTGACGAGCCCGAAGCTGTCGCTCCTTGGGCTGCTTCATTGCAATCCCGGGTGCAGGACGCGTTCGGCGCAGACGAGCTGGGCCAACGGACGCTCGACCTACTCTCCAGCTCCCTCAGCGCTCAGACACTCAAGAGCTACGCCGGCCGGCTGTCTCAGTTCGCGGAGTTCTGCCACGACTCCGAGAACATCAGCCCGCTGGAGGCGACTACTGCCACTGTCGTTCGGTATGTTGCTTGGATCGGCGAGCGAGGGCACATCGCGGCTAAGTCGCTGCAGCCTTATCTATCTGCAATCAACACCTTCTTCGAGCTGCACAACCTCGACCCAGTCGCTAAGGATAGCCTACACCTAACTTCAGCAAGGCGTGGGCTGATGCTGCGCCAGCGCCGACTGGACGCTGCCCCTTTGCGTGTCCCTCTGCCTGCGGATGTAGCTTATCGCTTCGTCACAAAAGCCGAACTGATTGTGTCTGCTCCCTACCCAGAGTACCACCACGACTTCCGAGCCCTCCTGGCCTCGGTTGTCAACTTCATGTTCTTTGCCAGGGGCCTTACTGGCGTGTCCTGTCGAGTGCAAGACGTGCATGTCGACGCCTACAACATCACCCTGCAAGTGTACCGAGAGAAGGGTCGCGCTGGTCGACGGGGACCCGACGACCTACGCGTACTTCTCCTCCCAGTGTCAGAGCACCCCCGAGTGGCAAGTCTCCTGCACCACTTCCTCGACCACGTCCAGTCAGTCCCCCTTGTTACTGTTGGCTTGGCTGTGTCAAACTTCTGGGCTGTCAGCTCGGATGAGCAGTCAAAACCTTGGACTGCAGCTACCATGTCAGACTGGCTGTCCACAGCCGTCCGTCTAGTCAACGTTGCCCCCCCTGCTGGCACCTCTTGGACCTCGCACAGTCTTCGCGAGGGCGCAGCCTCTGCAGCGAACGCCATCGGGGTGCCATTGTCCCAAATTCGCTACCAAGGCGGTTGGGCCACTAACTCTGACGTCGTTATGGACTACATCGACCCCAACGTTCTTCCTTCACCTTGCGCATGGTTCTTCTTTGGACACATCGCCCCCCTACGCCACTTCCAAGTCCAACAGGACTCCGCAGCGGTGGCCTTCCCAGTGCCTCCTTCATGACTTGGTGCTACCTCTTCTCCGTCAATCCACCGCTCTCTCCGTTCGCTCAAGACTGGCAAAACCAGACTCAACTTTGAAATGATCTAAACTAGTTTATGGGGTTTCCTCCCTTGACCTAACCGCTTTTTAGCTACAAGTGCTGCTCAGTGGTACGGGAACTAGGCATCTGTTGTTGCGCCCTTTTTGGGTGCAGCACGAGTAGACATAAAAGCAGCCAGAACAGCTGAGCCTGCCATCTTCCAGTTTTTGCTGCGTTCCACGCAGCGCCCCCCGTGACTCCGTTTTCCCTCCACGCTTTCGCTAACCCATCCTGCCAATTTCGGCTCTTGACCGTGTAAAACAGCCTGCGCGACCTTTTTGGAAAAACCAGACTCAACTTTGAAACGGATCGAATCAGACAGTTAGTGCGTTTGCGCGCCTGTGCAGCTGTGCTGCTGCGACCGCAGCTTGCAACACATTAAGTGGTGACGCAGCGCGTGCTGTTGGCGCGCGTTGGCTGCAGGGCAGGCAGCATATATCCGCAGTATTTGTTTTCTCTTCGGGGGCCCGAAGATCAGTACGAATGTACTATTTTATATGTATCGTAGTCGCGGAACTGGAAATCAGCCGTACCTGGTACTGGTGTTATTACGAGACATGATGTAATTATTCGATGAGGGGCCTGATTCATAATCAGGCGAACGTCGTCTTCATGGTGAGGTGTAAACTGTAAAACAAAGGGTAAAAGCGTATCAGCGCATCCATATTTGGGTCATTGTACTGTTCAAAACTTGTTTGTGGGGTTTCCTCCCTTTCCCTAAGCGCTTTTCGGCTACCGTGCTGCTCAGTGGTACGGGATATTGGGCACCTGTCGCGCCGGCGCATCACGAGTAGACATATTTAAAAACAACCATACCAGCCGAACCTGCCATCTTCCAATTTCGCTGCGTATTACAGAACGCAGCGATTAACTGTCTCGTAACCTGTTGCGAGCAAGGTCACCCAAGGTTGTTCAAGACTACACCCGGCTCACCACCCGTGTGTGAAATCGTCCGTACGTCCGTGCGTTACCATGTCAGATGGAGAGGAACCCGTCAACCCATCGTTGAGCCGCGACGCTCGAATCGCTACAAGCAGACATGAATGGCGGCGCTTGCATGTCGGCGTCTTGCACGACGCACAGCTCCAGGGACGGTGACGTCAGCGGCCCATTCAGCGCATCCTGCGCCAGTAGAGCAAAGGCCTCAACAAAGCCATGCGCCGCTCAGGTATGAACACCGTTGCGTCTGCGGTGCGTCACCTTGAAGCCGATGTGCTTCACAATGTACACGATCTGCTGCTTGGCGGCGTTTGTGAGGTTCGTCCTCGCATCCATGAAAGTCTTCACTGCCTCTGACCCCGCCCTTGCGTCCTTGCTGTACTTTCAGTCCTTGATGTCATGCAGCAGCAGAGCGGCCAGCTCCACTACCGGCTCCAGCGACCCCCCTACGTAAACGCACCCCAGTAAGAGCGTGCCGTGTTTTATAAAACACAGGGCTGAGGGCTTTCGGAAATCCGTGGAGGGTGCTCTTCTGTGGCCTTGCCTACGGCGTTGCAAGTGGGGTGTGCTGGTGCGATGGAGGCTCACCGGCAATTGCTCCTCATCCGCGAGCCTCAATGTGCGGATGTGCGCCAATGTGCGCACGCGGGAGATGTCCATGCTCGGCCCGACAAATAACGAACCTCACCCTAGGCGCACACATAGGCAGTGGATGCCTACCCTGGCGCAGTACAAGCAGGGCAGGCCGCCCCATAAAGCTGCCCCGGGCGGCGCGGGCATGCAACAACATTGGCTCAGTTGACGGCTCGTGACCGTGTTTTGGTTGGAGACGGGGCACATGGCTCTGGTTCCGGGCGCATTGCGGGACATCCGACAAGCAGCGGGGGAGCCGCAGTGCGCCCCGACTTGCTAGAGCTAGCCCAGGGCGGCCGTGTTGGAGCAACATCCGTGAGTGACGAGGACGACTACCTCGCGGTGTCAGACGAACTACTGCAACGAGCATAATCTGGGTACAAGCAAGGCCGTTCGACCGGTCGGCCGAGTGCCTAGACTCTTCCGCATGAGCACCGCGACCTACCGAACGAGTGCCTCAGGCATGATGACCGGCGTCTGCCGGCCCATGAGGAGTATCTTTGGATGTCGTGTTTCGGCGCCCACATGGCCGCACTTTTTTGTAGCTCTCGACGAGCTGCTACCCTACGTCCCTGCTGCAAATCAAGACTTCACCCCCTACCTCGCGTGCGCTCGGAATCACGCCAAAGCCATCGACAAGGCGTTTCGCTTTCGTTTGGCCTTCCTACGGAGGCTTAACGAGGTCAAGCGTGTGCTCGGTGATCAAGGCGTTATGGACGTGCTGCGAGTCCAGCATTTTCATCCCGCTTCTGAGCATTTAGGTTCTGCATTTTTTCGGGACCTCATGAATAGGACTACGAGCGTCGCGTCTTCGAGTAAAACTTTAAAATACATACATGTATCAGCACCCGACTGTAGCGGTCACAGTACCCGGCACCGGAATGACGTCCTAGGTACCCGCCCCAGATGAACAACTTCCTATTATCGATGAGTAAGGCCAATAAGAATTGCGTTTTAGGAAACCCCCCTCCGATCTGACCCCCCCCCCCCCCCCCCCACACACACACACCCCGCCTCCACAAGTTTTGTTGCTGGCTGATGTACTGTGTTAAGTACTATCAACACCATTGTCCATGGGGAGAAGGGCTGCAATTGTCCATATATTGTGTAGGGGGCAGCTGCCACGCACACACGTAGGTGTGCATATCAAGGCACGAGGGCAGCATTCAGAGCATAAAGCACACGATTACACAGTAGTAGTGTTATTCGATGGCCGCCCCTCCCCCTTCTTGCGTGTGCCCACCAGGCGAACTCGAAGTGCTAGGTTGGGGTCCTCTTCCATCGCATCCTACATGCTGTCTTGGAGCATGCGGCTGCCACCGGACTCGCCAATCACACGCCGCCTCTTCTTGCGCCCGAGGACGATGGCAAGCTGAACAACTCATACTCCACGACGAAGACTACCACAACAATGTGTTCAACGAGCTCAACGAATAGGCTAGGGTCTAAGTCGCTCACTGCATACTCTAGCATGCCGCGCACGGTATGGGCCTCTAGCCAACCCTGCTCTAGGGGACGGGCCTAACGGAAAGGCTTCCTGCCGTCCCACTTCTCCTTCACCTTCACGGTGTGCCTAGTGGATACCGACATGATGTCAGCTACCCACGCCGAAGGCTGGCGACGTGAGGTAGGCGTGGTTGTGGACTGATAGGTATTTGCGCTCGGGGCGACTGAAGCATGCCGGCCAAGCGCGGTGGCGGGAGTGCCGATGAGGGTTATGCGGTGGGCGCGTACGGTACGGCGGTTATTTAGAGCCATCAAAACTTTGACCAAAAATTCCCCCCTCACCCCCTGTTTTACGGGACATATATGGCATCTAAAACAAACTTACAATTCTTAGTGGCCTAGTTGTTCCAACCGGTTTGCGCTGAACAGCTTTTCTATGATGGCTATCACTATAACCCTACCTGCATATTGTGCCTTGTGTCCCTCATGTACGGTACCCGCGGTCCCGGTACGGTGACACCTGCGCAAACTGTGAGGAGATAATGTTAGGGGCACAAATCTACATCTCGACCTCACCGACGAATCCCCTACTACGTAATCATTAGCACTTCTAGCTAGATTACCAGATTGGCCTAATAGCGCCGGCGTGTCGTCCCGCTCAGTGTGTTATATACATCACCGCATAACACATGAAGAATAAGTCTTACTTTTCACCACAATTGCCAACTCTTGAGCCGACCATATCGCCACATTTGGTGCTTCTACAGCTCGAAAGGGCGGTGGTATGTTCAGTGATGACGGTGACACAACAAATACCCTTAGGCTGCTCTAAAACAATTCGCAAACACACTTGTTGACTACTGCGGTGAGCAATATCAATAAATGGCACAAAAGGTGGCCAGTCAACCGCAGACCAACAGAGAACAACAAAACAACTAATTGCCTCTTAATAATTTCAGAACAATCACACCTTCCCACAAAACAAACAATAACCACTTCAAAGATGCTCATCATTGTTTGAAAATACGAACTCGTGATGATGCCCATGTGCATGCTGGTGGTTGGTGAGTTTCGCCCCTCCCCCTTCCCTTATCTCACAGTGCCATGCTTAACACACCGCGGGTACCCGCCCGATCACCGTAGTTAGGCGCTTCACTTCATTTTGACCTTGTCCTCACGGCAACCCCGCCCGCCCAGGCGCCCACATGCATCATGTCGCGTAACCCAGCCGGGGCCTCCGAGCCCCGCCGGGTTACCCGCCATGGGCTTCAGAAAGCCCTAGAAAACATACGTGATGTCGCGGGGTGGGTGGCGGTGTGCGGCATTGCGGCGGTGCGGCGGTAGTCATCCGCATGTAGACGATCAATTGTTGCCCGCAGCAGAACTCCACCCGACCCAGTCAACGACCCGACTCTCACCCTCCGACACCTAGTACTTACCCATGCAAGGGGTGAACCTTGACGGTGCCGGCGGCCGCGGTGTACGCGGGGTGGTCTCGGCAGGTTTTCGGTGGCGGCGAGTCGGAGACAAGGCAAGAGGGGTCCCCAGTGGCGGCGGCCGGTGGACAGCCACCGAATAATGGCGACACGCCTCCGAGGGGCCAGCGGAAACGCGGCCGCGGAGCCACACAGCCAGCGGCCGACATAGCGTGCATCACCATCCGCATTTCCAAATCCCAGGCCGAGTGGGTGAGGCAGGTCGCGAAGGACAACGAGCTGCACCAACACGTTGTGGTGGACTAGGCGGTGGAACTCCTGAGAAAGCAAGAGGGCAGCGGGGCTGATCCCCAATGAACCCAATGGCCCCGAAGAGCCCGCCAATGAGGAGCACTCCCCGGTGCTCCTCATTGGCACTCTAGGGGCCACAGCGCACATAGCATACATGGCACGGTCGCAAGAGGCAGCATGGCGCGTGCGCTAAGGGGTTGGCCTGGTCAAACGGGCGGTAGTCCCGGCCTTTGTGTCCTGCCGAGAGATGGTCGCTGTGTCGCGGCTGCCCACGGATGCCCACGAGAGATGCCGAGAGATGGTCGGCTGGTCCGATCTGTCCTCCGCCCGCCCGGCCGCCGCCCATGTGTCCGTTTTCGACCGCGAGGAATCCATTTCCGCTCCCTAGGGCCTGCCGGCCCCGTCCCAGTAAGGTCAACGAAGCCCCGGGACGGGTCAGTTCCCAGTGGGTCGGAGATCAGCGGACGGGCGGGTTATGTTTGTTTCTGGGAAAATCCCGAATACTGCCTGGAAAATAACGTAATTATTTCGTGTATTTTTCGTTATTTGAGAACGCCCCGAAGATCGTGGCTCTGGGGTTCCCCCTTTATATGCGGCAATGTGGTTTAATGCTACTACTGCGCTACTACTACATACTATTATCACTACCACCACTACCACTACCCATCATACAGAACACTTGATAAAAACCAAACAAAAAACTGTAAACAAACAAAGCATACATATACAACATTATGATGTGTCAAAGAGAAACAGATAATACAAAATATAATCTAAATAACAACAAACAGAAATCGCGGTTGATCACGTCATTAAGCCCAAGCCAACCAACAACATTCGCGCAGTGCACCTTGTGTGATGTTGCATGCCGCAATCGAACATATTTTCTTGCGTTGTGTCACATGGAATCCTTCATGGCTTACTAAATACTTCTAGCGTTCCCTCACAGAACGGTACTGGTACGTACCGACGCTCAACCGTAGCATCGGATGACGAAATCACCAGTACCTCCCCCCCCCCCCCCCCCCCCCCCCCCCGCCTCGCCAAACCACAACACATGGTAAAGTACAATGTGGTCGGTCGATCCGTATTCCCGCCGCTACCGGTCGCCTTCTCCTACCATGCTACCACCACGAGCCACCCGCAACCAGTCTGCCCGCCGCAAGCCGGCGGACACGGCCAAATCCGTGCCGTCGGTAGAGGACATGGAGGAGGGGGGCGAGGTGTTGCAGAGCGGACAGGCGCCGTGCTTCGCGGACGTCGGTATCGCAGATCCGGCGCGACAACACCCCACATACATGCGACGCGGCCGTTCCGCCCGCCGCCTCACACCCCACACCTCACCACCACTCATGTGGCCACATACCACACAAACCCAGAAAACATGCCCTCCGACAATATAATGGCACTCGAACATGGCGAGCTTCCGGTCGACGAGGCTGCCGCAGTTTCACAGGACTTGGCAGGCCAACCCGTGTCGGTTGATGCGTCTCTCACCACACCCGTGCCTGTCCGTAAGGGCGCAGGCAATGGCAAAAAGGGTCTCACCCGCCGCCGCATCACCTGCCGCGGAGCCCATCCACATGCCTCGGTAAGCGCAAAGCTTAAACCAAAAACCAACCGCGAGCGACAGCTCGTCACACACCCATACGCAAAGACTACCCAAACAACCGCTGTCCGCGCAGCCCTCGGAGGGGGGGCGCTGGCCACAACCTACTATATCGTCCTTCTTGGATCCCGCGACGACCCCTCAAACCAACACCCGTATACCAGTACTCGTTTTGTAATTCAAACTAGTACTCGTAAATAATCCTTGATACTATTCGACGACAAAGAAAAACACGCAAAAAGGTAGCACCACCAGTCGGCCGGCCCGCCCCGCGAGGCGCCGTCATCGCGACCGCCGCCACATGCATCCCCTCACATGGCATGCGCCCAAATGCCCTGGTGAGCAGAGATCTATGTCCAGACGACGCCTGTGGGCACCCGCTCGCTACCCATAGAAGACTATATGGACATGGAGCCTTCCCTGCCCAATTATAAACCCCATGCGCCCCAACGGAGCGCCAAAATAATCGCAAACCCCGTTGGCCTCAGGCCATATAATTTTTCGACTCACATCGGTCGCGGCCGAGGCCGCGGCCCAATCGACGGCTCCGGCCGCAGCTCCGGCCTCGGCAGAGGCCATAAAGAAGGTAGCGGCCGCATTCCACCACCCATTGCCTCCGAGTCAGAGGCACAATACAACCCACCTCGCGAGGAACCGGACGTGGCCGTCTCCACTCGCATCCGCACCCAACCAACCCGCCCGGTCATCGCCAGAGGCGTGACCACCGGGGGCGGCCCGCAACCCGCCCAAAGCCACGGCCCCGGTCCCCGGGAAAGACAAGTGGCGCACAAACACACCCTCCCCTCCGCCCGGTCAACCCCAATCTCGCCCTCCCCCCACTCCGGAACCCCCCCCCCCCCCCCCCCCTTGCGGGCCAGACCCCGCCTCCCGGGAGATCTCACCACCAAAGACACCTCCCCATGGGTTGTCCGCCGAACCCTCCTCATTCATGAAGCCGTCGACCAAATGGACCGCAACTCCCCCGGCAAACGCATCCGTATCGCAAAACGAATCGCCTCGCTCCCTCAGCACGGGCGGCCCGCTCCACTCCCTCGCTACTCCACCCCCCTCAGCCGCTCCCCTTAGCGATGACGAGCGGATGGCCGACGACGAACACTATACTCATGCGCCGAGCTCGACGACCTGGTCGAAGAAAAATACTACATGGACGCAAATGTGGATGGCCTCTGAGCCCCCCTTTCCCACATAAAACCCCCATGCGCCCCAACGGAGCGCCAAAATAATCGCAAAACCCCATTGGCCTCGGACCATATACCGTATTCCCCCTAATCACAACCACCACTACCACATGCATGCTTAAGATGGCACCTCTATTGGTGGCGGAGACCCCCGTACGGGGCGCAGGGCAGGGCGGGACGCCTCGGCTGCCTCGGTCCGCCCGCGTTTTGCCCTCTTCGGGACATACCCCGCCCATGAGAATGGTCCGCAACACGGCGCCGCCCTAGCTAGACGCCTACCTGAGCAACGGGTCGAAGATGCACGTAGAGGACCAAACACCCAGAGGCTGCCTAGGGCATCTTGACGGAGACGCCGCGAAGTCAAAGACATCGGACATGAGGGGCATGCCAAGACTCCGACGGAAGGAGGCGGGGATGGAAACGGAAGAGGATGGCCGGTAGCCGGAGATGTAATACACACATGTGTCCCTACTATGGTTAGAGATGGCAGGCCCTTAGAACGACACGGTCCGGGCGGCGGAGAGCAGCGGACTAGAAGTTGTAATTCAATTCAATTTCAGTTTCAATTTATGGTTGACTAATTGCCATCTTGGGTCCCGATGTGGTGGCATCTTTGGAATCAATGGTGTGGATTTTGCTCAACCAGTCGTATTGCCTGCGGGACGCCCTAGGTGCGGGTCCTTGTGCTGATTGGCACTTGTCTCAAAGATTGGTTCCAACTCGGAGGAAAGATCCATTTGAAGAATTTTGATAAGCACTCGTCATACTTAACCACGTGACAACATATATCGCCGTGGGTGCCATGTCTTCGGAGGGGTACTGGTTCACACAACGGTAGTATCTAGACTTTGATAGTGCCTCTAAACATTGATGCACAATGATCATTGCCCTTTACCTATTCCGTCTTTACGTTGCGTCGGGCCGACAACATGTTGTGGTCTTCGGTCTTATTTACGGCGGGGATGAGGCGAGCACACACCATGAATGTCCCATTCCGCCAAAGACCATCCAAAACGGTCTAAAATAGAACTAAGTTATACGAGTTGAAAGGTTGGTTGATTAACCTCCATGCCTCGTACATAACGAGCGGCATGCTTGTACCGACAATGAATTATCCATACACGCCCTGGCAACTCACGGACGATGCTGCCGTCGTATATCGCTATACACTAGCTGCATCTCCGCCAAGCGCGGTCATATCTTTTATGTTCTCCAACCCATCCAAAAATTTGCCACAACCAGCCGCTTGCGACCACTTGCCGCGTTGCCGGGGCGAGCCAGATGACGCCGGCATGTGTCAAGCTTTGGTCCGGCTGCGATCCACGTACACGAGTGCATATATGCTATTATAATTACATCATATATTATTAGAATTGATGTCACGAGCCGCTCGTCCAACATGCGAATTAGCGCGAGGTTGTTGCTAATCGAGAAGTACGGGGGTTTGATATCGTTCCGGATCAATAATGGGCGGACGCCGGGCAGCCATGCGTACCCCAATGATATGTTTTAAATTTCACTGCGCTTGCTGATCGCGGGTGGTGCAGGATTGTATGGCGGGATAAAAAAATAAAACATTGTAGCGCATGCAACGCTTATCTACGCTTGACGAATCACCGTGACTTGTATGGATAACATTTACGGTGCCTACAAGTCCTACATGCCATGGGTACGAGGTCGACAGTTGCGCCACCGCACGGCATGTAGCGACTAATAGGGCATTGCCAGCTGCTCAAAGCAACATGCCAACATCGCGTAGTGAATGGACGTGTTTCATGGGGGTGTCATATGATCGTCATCGCCGCGAACAGTGGCGACGACGAACATCATCGAGCGGCATGCATGGCCCATCAGCGCATGTAGTTGACCGAGCGCCGCGCCGCCCCCTCGCGGACGACTGTTTTTGTAGCGACAATATATATGTGTTCACTGGCAGTCCGAGAGATTGGTAGTGGTAGCCACGTCTAGGCCCATGGGGGCCATTTTACAGCAGTACTGCGCCGGAGAAAAACAAATTAAACCAGCGTTACCTGGCATGACCGAATAAACGTTACGGGATGCCACAGGATAAAACTCACGGGAGATGTCGCTATGGGATACTGCTCGTACCTATGTTACCTTTATTATGTGAAAGACCCAGCCATTCCGCAACCGCTACAGGTGGTAGTTTTAGGAAGACCCCGGAGAACAAATTACCGAATATCTGTTTTACAAATTCCACAGATTAACCCTGCCTGGATGGCCGCTCCCCGTAAATAATAAACTCAGCAAATCGTACCCCGTTTTGCAAATTTCCAAAGAATGAAATGCACCAGCACGCAGCGCAGCGTCACGTGTCACGATGTCGTCACAAATGCCGGGCTGACTTCGTCGCTGCAGGGTGCCCGCGGCTTTCTTGCAGCAATAAATGATATGATTACCGCGCGGTATTCGCGAAGAAATGAAAATTAGGCATCACACACACCGAGGAACTGCCGTACTTGTGTGAATTACAAGAAGGAAAGCAACAAATCCACCCACTGCTAACAGTAGTACAAAGGTTTGAAACTAACTACGGCGACATACTGACAGCACAGCCCAATATTATCGTTATCAGCGAACATCCGATGGCGATCGCTACAGGTATCTATATTTTACGGGTACGCGTCGTTTTTTTTTTCCGTCGTACTATCGAGGGGGGGTAAACAAAAAGGGGGCGAAAGGGTAGAGGGGTATGGGTTTATATCCTTTTAGATACCGGGTACCGCCTTGGGCTAATAACGGATGTGATGTAATTAAGGTTAAGAATACTTATTTAAGCGATTATAGCGACCGATTGATAGCAATAATACTCGCTATAGCATAGTGATAATAGCGATAATAGCGCGACTTTAGCGATAGCAACAATACTCGCTTCATCATCAGCTTCCATCAGGACGACACTGCTACGACGGCTAACGAACGTCCGCCTGGCATGACACGAAGATATGGCCAGGGGTTACCTCTGATATGGCGACCCCGACTTCCCCCCCGCCCCCCCTTCCCCTACCCCAAGCTCGACTAGGACGGGCATAGCCCTACCTGGACCCTAGCTCGTAGCAGTCCCGTACTGATGGATCTCGATGTGAGAAAATAGGAATCCCCTCACCCCCCCCCCCCCCCCCCCCCGCCCAACACACACCGGGGGTCTGTGAATTAATTTCAGCGTACATTTAAGCTTCCACGCCACCCCTCGAGCTTGCGTTTATCTCATGCTCGGCCTTGATCATCACATGTAAATAAGGATCCTTGTGCGTCGCGCCCCGGGGATAGATCATAGGCGCGGTGGTGCGGTAACTTTTTTTATGAACACATGCATGACGCATCGTTGCATCGACAATGCACTGTAACGTTGATGTATAGCCAATCTCACCACGTCGGGTGTGTGCCAGTTGCTAATCTAGGCCAGCGGCGAAATTGTCTAGAGGAACAGACCTATCCGGACCATGGTCATTGCACTCACGATGGCTTGCGCTGGCACCTTAAATGGCCGCATATATATACATGGCAACTTCCCGTCCCAATCGATGCTCATTAGTTGTCAGTTTGTGTGAAGATGTGCTGCACCATGCATGCAGTTCTGGGAGTCGAATGGCCACACCCTAAACGTCTGGCAATATGTGTTACATATTGTCTGGATGGTTGTGAGTCCCGACGAGCGATGCCTTCCCTCGCTCCCTCATAGCCCTATTGCGGACTAGGGCTCCGCATCAAGCCTCAGGAGATAAATATCAAGAATTGGTGCATGACGGAAAAAAAGATCAAGAATTGGTGCATGATCCAGTTGATCCGATCTTTAATCGATTTAATTGGGTTGCTAAACATTGGTGCACCGGTAAATCCACCACATAAATATCGGTGCACCAGTAAATTCCGTGTCTAAATATCGGTGCACCAGTAAATTCCGTGTGTAAATATTGGTGCACCAGAAAATTATGCGAAAATATTGGTGCACCAGAGGTGATATATGCAGTATTCATCGATTTTACTCCGCGAATTTGAAGTTAATCTGGAAGAAAGGAAATTGTGTCAAGTTCATGCGATGAAAATGAGCCTCAATTAACATCATCATATTATGATTACTCGTACAAGTACGAGGAGTTTTTATTACATAAGGGCTTTCATCATCATATTATTATTACACTTTGATCCATGCATCAAGTGGACAGGACGCACACCACATTACTGCAGCATGTGTGATGCGCTAAGTACTAAGAAGCATGTATGGGACCAATCCCATACAACTTGGGAAAAAGATTGCGGCCCCTGCCCTCCCCCTTCGTCCGCGGGAATCATCAATGAGTACAACCCTCTCTAAGCATCGTCACGACCGAAGCCGTCGATGACACATGTCTCCCACTGTGGCTGATTCTCGGTTGATTCTTGGTGCACCAGTCGTTGATTCAATTACGCAGATAAATATTGGTGCATCGGTAAAACATGCGGTTAAATGTTGGTGCATCAGTTAATGTCGCACCGAAGTATCGGTGCACCAGTAAATACCGGTACCTTAATATCGGTGCATCAGTAAATTCCGCGCCTAAATAAATATCGGTGCACCGAATATTACAGCCCAATAAATATCGGTGCACCAGTAAATTCCGCGCCTAAATATTGATTCTTGGTGCGATTCACGATCTGTCTGGTGCACCATGATTCGATCTTTTATTGATTCTTGATGCGGAGCCTTATTGCGGACTACCCGAAACACATAGAGTCCAAGGCAGCGCGACTCGCCCGATAATCCGCAATTGCCATAAAGCGGTAGTACATATGGCGTGGTGCCATTAATAGCGCCGTGCAGCCGGAGTATCGCCAAGCTGTTTGTTAATATATATATATATATATATATGTCGCTTCGTGCCTGGCGCGAGTGGGATGACTCAATATACTCTATCATGCCGAGATGTGGTATGCAACCTACAAGGTTACCATGGGCGGGGCGAACGGGCTTCGCTTCAATGCGGTGTACATGTCATAGGTGCGACAAGAGGTGCAGCATTTCGATGGAGGCGGCGGAACCCTGTTGGTGCATTTATATTTATTTCATGGCCATCCAAGATTGTGCTTACCAACATGAGCGCATCGAGCTAGCTCCGCGCATATTCTCCTCTTGCAGTATAGCGCTTTCTACCACCCTACCAACACCGATCGCTGTATCACATTTGGGGTTGGCGGCCTATTGGATGTGCCGGCTATGTCCTCCCTGGAGTCTTAATGATCGGTGTTGTGTTTGTGACTCATCTGCTCGGCTGTGCCTCGGGCGTTCCATAATGGTCGGACAAATGTTGCTTAGTACATGTATGTATGTGTTGTCATGATGGTAGTTGCGCCATGGCTTGCCATGGAGCGCACCATACAGCCAACCCCCCTGCCCTCATGCTACAAAATATGTATTGTGCTCCCGACCGTAGCAGACAGGCAGCAGTGCCCCATATTAGGAACGAGATTGCTGTCAAATATATTACATATCTAATCAAACTATAAAAACATATGCCATATGTATCATCGGGCATAAGCCGCCCCGGCACTTGACCTCTTGCACCAAGCACACCCGTATGGCTGGCATTGCCCTAACCACAAACTGTGTGTGTGTGTGTGTGTGTGTGTGTGTGTGTGTGTGTGTGTGTGTGTGTGTGTGTGTGTGTGTATGAGTGTGTGTGTGTGTGTGTGTGTGTGTGTGTGTGTGTGTGTGTGTGTGTGTGTGTGTGTGTGTGTGTGTGTGTGTGAGGTGGGGGGTAATAACTTCTTGCTTATTGCAAGTATGGTTATCATCTTGCCATTTACTGGATGTCTAGGGGACTCCATACACTAACTTTAAACAAGGTTTTGTGTTGTTTCGGGCCATTGCATACTCCAACTTTACGGACATATGGGTTCGTCGCCCGACATTTCCCACTAAGTGGAAGGAGGGGGGGGGGACGTGGGGGTAGCTCTTAACCGGCTGTTGCTAATCCCCAATTAGTTGACTAAATTGCCAACCTACGAGCAGGGATGGTAAAATACAATACAATGCGCCAGGGATTTGGCACACCATCAGCGCCAAATACCCAGTGGGAAAACTAACAGTCTAACACAGTCTGTAACCGCCGTGTAGCACAGGACGCAACAAGCTCGCTGGACTCAGGGGAGCAGCAGCACATGTAGCCTACCACCTCCACCGCGTTACCGCCAAGGAATCTGTAATCATCTAGCTATTATCAGTGAAGAGATCAACAAATACCTTGGTATCTGACGCACCACCAGCATTAGCCAAACACATATATGTCTAGCCGCACTGCCCCCGCTCCCCCCTTGACGGGCAGCGGTGGCTTTAATCTGCAACGTCAAGAACTGAAAACCATCAAACTCCCACAGGCAGTGCCCATTTTGGCTTGCAGCAGCTCCATGCAGTAGCACTGATACCCCAACACAGCACTGATACCCCAACACAGCAACACGGCTTCACGCGATAGCCACTCGCCTAGCAGCCCTGCGCAGTGGCGGCTCTGTGCAGCACTACATATCGTTCCATACATCCAAACTGCTGGTCGGCAGATGCCATAGGCCCCCGCAGCGATCGCTCAGCACATCGGCGCAAATAGCTCCCCCAGCTCTTCCATGCTAACGGACACAATGCAATAGCCTCGCGCAGCCCCCCCCCCCCCCCCCCCCCCGGCCAGGCGCCCATGGCAAATAGACCTCCCCCCTTCCCGCACACACACAAACACATGCTTGTGTACAGGGCGCCTGAATGACTGATTGCACCTTCAATGTATCTGCAGCCGACAGAAGCATTCCATACCTCCCATCTGCAGTCACCTCATCAATTATACCAGCGCGGCGTCATGCCCAGGTTTCACACAGCATATCTGTGCTGATGAGCTGGGTGACTGACTATCAGCCTGCCATCCACCAGGCCGACGGGGCCATGGGTGATGATTTGTTTATGCATGCATGTCGCTGCATCGCCCTCAATGTGTAGGCATAGCTGCGCTCTGGCGCCATCACTTCATAGTCAAGTCGTAGTGATCTGCATTGCAAAGCCATGGCGGTCTTTGCGGCGGCGGTATGTGGCGGCGCGTTCAGGCTCATGGCGGCCATGTATGCGTGGGCGCATTCACACGAACGATACGAATCATCCATAATAACACTTGCTATCATACTGAGCTTGAGTTAGCACGCAATAGTCACGGAAAGAATACATCTTCATAGCTCGCACCTCCAATTGTGGGAATTGAAATGCAGATTATTCCAAGTCCGTCGGCACCCGTGCTATTTTTCCAGCATCTATGTCTATGGGTGCTGTAAACGGACAGGTCGGGGCCTTTTCGAATTGTTTCCAATATCGGCATCAAAGCTGCTTCTTTAAAGGACGTCACCATTACCAACAACACGGCAGGACTCGAACGAAACTGGCTTAGGACATGTATACATAAGATACTGATGAGACAAGCATGTACATTTGTCATGAAGTAACACCCCCCTCGGGAATTAGAACGCAAGCCATAATATGTTGCAGTGGAAGGTTTTCTACGGTCTGAGCAAAATGCATGCCACAGTCTTGTTTTGTAGAAGGATTACAATCCCGAGTCAACACAGAAAACAGGGAGCAACCTTTGCCACATGAGCTGGCGTGCGCACATGCCACATGCCAGGAGATTTCGCATACTTGTGTCATGGGGACTGCTCATTGTAGACATGCTGGTGGCTGTCCATTGATATACATGGATGTCAGCCATGAGTGACATTAATCACAGGATGGAAGGGAGACGAAAATGTATAATGTTTTACAAGATACAGAAATTGATTGAATGAGACTGGCACCGCCATAGTTCTTCATGAAGCGATGAAACAATATTAATGAGAGTGGGCACACCATTGTTGTGGCGACTTGGGGCTGTTTGTGGTGGCTGATTTCGAGAGCGGTTGTTCTTGCCCCGCCGTGTATGTACGAATCGTCGCGTAGACTCGGATGCAAGATCGTGCGAGAAGGAAGTCGCTCATACTCGAATGGTACCGCCCTGCTGAGCAAACTTGATATCCATGTCTGCGGTGCAAGTGGGCTGATGGCAGGTCCTCATAGACGCGTGGTAGTCTTTGGCACATGCCGCGACAAGATCCCCGACAGTGACTCTCCGGTGCGTGGCCGTCGTTGCGTGCGCGCGAGCTAGACCGGTGGCAGGGCGGCGCTGTACTCGCTGGCTGCTCGGACTGCACGCGGCAGCGACGCAGAAAGTGCGGCTCGGCTGGGCCTGCCTCGACGTCCGCTGTGCGGTGTTGCCCCAGGTTGAAGTAGCTCGCTCCCCAGAGCCAGCAGAGGGGCTTCCTTCGCGAGTAGTTCCGCTGCTGGTCGCGACCTTTATGTCTGGAAGCTTGCAATGGAACGACCGCTTGTGCCGAGCGTCGGCGCCGGTGGGCGGAGCGCGCTGCTGAGGTGCGTCGGTCGCAGTTTCTTCGCTCTGGGCGCCGGTGACGGTGTCGAACCTGTGAAGCTGGGCTAAAGACCCGCGAAACGATTTCCAGAAAACAGGCTGCTGCGCCTCGAGGTCGCCAGCGAAGCGCGACTCGTGATTCAAAGGGGGGAGTGCGCTCCGACGGCGGAGACCCGCACATTCGTTGCGCACGCTACGTGGGTTGCCATTCATCCTGATAAACCTCTGTACCGACAGACGGAAAAGCGAGAATGTGCGATTTAAAGGGGTGAGTGTATGATTTTGGTGGGGGGGGGGGAGGGGGGGGGGGGGGGGGGTCTGACGTTGGTGTAACTATTATCTGTGCGCGATAAAAGTTCGGAAGGATCGTTGTGACCCGCTGACAGCGAGGTTGCTGCCTCTCGTTTCGAGAACTGCGTTTCGAGAACACGGCATGAGGTCGCCGCCGCTTGGCCGCGGCCGCGCTTCGCGAACAGTCCGCGAGCAAGATGAAAGATTACACCGGTACAGGTACAGGTACGGCGGGGGAGCCGGCGGAACTCGTACATACGGGTAGTGCGGAATGATGTATTTAGCGACTGTTATTATGCGTGGCGGACTCGGAGCCTGGCCGGCCACGTACTGGGTGCCCACGTGCAGAAATGCAGAATACAATATTATGACGGTGGTAATTAATACACCCCTCCACATAAGTCCGGGTTTTGCATTTTCGATCGCAAAGCGCATGCGTGGGCGAGGATAACGCCGGCTGCATGTGCATACATGCTAACTACAGCGGGAATAGTTCGGGCGAACGCCTATTGTGCGCTTTATACCCACCCGCGCGACAACACGACCATTTGTGGGCGCCCTTTCAAAAACGCGAAATCATTGCATGGTGCGTTGGCGCCAGAAAGTTGTGGGTTGCGCCAACCGTCCAAACCTATGGAAAAAGTGGCACTCGTCGCACCAAACTCGGTGGATACGGCCCTTGGCATAAGTTGCACACACCGTGCGTGTAGGCCACTGAAAGCATGTCGCTATAGGCACGACGTGACACCCCAACGTCAAGTTGGCCACTGTGGGGAGCAGTTTTGGGGTGAAAATGCTGCTGTTTCTGTGGCGAACGCACGTAGGAGAGGCGCTCGATGGCCCCCTTGGCGTAGGGCAATGCTCTACTATGGCGGCGCGTGGTGGAATGCCAGTTGCACCGTTTCGTGGGCGGGGTGGCGCGGTAGGGGCGTGGATTTTGATTAATATGAAATTCCTTGAAAAATGCTGTGGAAAATGGCATTTTGGCTGGTAGATGTGTGTATCGCTAGGAGGTGGCACATGCCAAGTGTTGGTGGTCCGTGGTCATCCACATACATAACGCTCTCGCGCAACTGAGTATGGGGCTTAGACACGCACTTGGCGCAAAGCCACGCGCCCGATATGGGTGGGCACATGAGGCAGTGAGGGGCAACTTGGATGATCATCTTTGGGGATTTTTTCCGGAGACCCAAAAAATCGATTTTGTGATTATGGAAGAGTGTTCCCGACGCGGAATTGAACGAGGAATCGCGTGATATTTTTAAAGAGTTTTTCTGAGCAAATCCTGAGAAGTTATAGCGTTTTGAAGCCAAGGGGGTGTTGCTGCGCGTGGCCGACACTGATGCCATGCCAGTATCGCAACGCGACATGCACTGGCCGCCGCCCACACGGCTGCACCCCAACCAAATGCACCCGAGCCCCTCGCCAATGTGTTTCCTCACGCGTTCATGGCCATCCCGCCGGTTGGTTGTCTATTCACGCGCGTCGGCGTGTGCGTGATACTGCCCCCGGTTTTGGTGCAGTTGCAGGCGACGCCCATCCACGCACCAAGTGCAGCGTGATTCCCTAGTCAACGGTCGTTAAGCTTCGGTTTGAGCCACTCGTCATGCAGGTTTTATAACGCCCTCTGAGATTCCAGGGTTTCATCTCATATACCCTACGTTCAGGTACCCTAGACTTGTGAAGTCTTGAGACTGCCGAAAAGGGACCCCAAACTTATGTGGAGGGGTGTGTTGGCCATATGTCATTCGGCCATATACGGCCGACGCGGCATGTTTGAATCACCCCAATGCTCCTACTGGCTGCATATGCCCATGACGCATCCACATGCGAGCCACGGGCTCGAAAGGGCTCACTGTCCCAAGACGCCTTATTGCGACCTCGTCGAGCGCGCTTGGTGCGGCGCACACCCCTCCACATAAGTCCGGGTTTTGCATTTTCGATCGCAAAGCGCATGCATGGGCGAGGATAACGCCGGCTGCATGTGCATACATGCTAACTACAGCGGGAATAGTTCGGGCGAACGCCTATTGTGCGCTTTATACCCACCCGCGCGACAACACGACCATTTGTGGGCGCCCTTTCAAAAACGCGAAATCATTGCATGGTGCGTTGGCGCCAGAAAGTTGTGGGTTGCGCCAACCGTCCAAACCTATGGAAAAAGTGGCACTCGTCGCACCAAACTCGGTGGATACGGCCCTTGGCATAAGTTGCACACACCGTGCGTGTAGGCCACTGAAAGCATGTCGCTATAGGCACGACGTGACACCCCAACGTCAAGTTGGCCACTGTGGGGAGCAGTTTTGGGGTGAAAATGCTGCTGTTTCTGTGGCGAACGCACGTAGGAGAGGCGCTCGATGGCCCCCTTGGCGTAGGGCAATGCTCTACTATGGGGGCGCGTGGTGGAATGCCAGTTGCACCGTTTCGTGGGCGGGGTGGCGCGGTAGGGGCGTGGATTTTGATTAATATGAAATTCCTTGAAAAATGCTGTGGAAAATGGCATTTTGGCTGGTAGATGTGTGTATCGCTAGGAGGTGGCACATGCCAAGTGTTGGTGGTCCGTGGTCATCCACATACATAACGCTCTCGCGCAACTGAGTATGGGGCTTAGACACGCACTTGGCGCAAAGCCACGCGCCCGATATGGGTGGGCACATGAGGCAGTGAGGGGCAACTTGGATGATCATCTTTGGGGATTTTTTCCGGAGACCCAAAAAATCGATTTTGTGATTATGGAAGAGTGTTCCCGACGCGGAATTGAACGAGGAATCGCGTGATATTTTTAAAGAGTTTTTCTGAGCAAATCCTGAGAAGTTATAGCGTTTTGAAGCCAAGGGGGTGTTGCTGCGCGTGGCCGACACTGATGCCATGCCAGTATCGCAACGCGACATGCACTGGCCGCCGCCCACACGGCTGCACCCCAACCAAATGCACCCGAGCCCCTCGCCAATGTGTTTCCTCACGCGTTCATGGCCATCCCGCCGGTTGGTTGTCTATTCACGCGCGTCGGCGTGTGCGTGATACTGCCCCCGGTTTTGGTGCAGTTGCAGGCGACGCCCATCCACGCACCAAGTGCAGCGTGATTCCCTAGTCAACGGTCGTTAAGCTTCGGTTTGAGCCACTCGTCATGCAGGTTTTATAACGCCCTCTGAGATTCCAGGGTTTCATCTCATATACCCTACGTTCAGGTACCCTAGACTTGTGAAGTCTTGAGACTGCCGAAAAGGGACCCCAAACTTATGTGGAGGGGTGTACTAAGGATTATCGATATGGGAACATGAAGCTCTACTCCAAATCTCTGTGGAGACCAAAAGCCCCGCCCGTAGGGAGCCGGACCAAATTCGAAACATTGATCGCCTGTTTAGCGCCCCCAGGTCGATGCTATCGGCGCAACCACCAGCCCGCCACTCAGCATCGAGCCATCTATAATGTGTAATATTTGACCATGGCAGAGTGGGAAGGTGGCCGCTGGGAGGTGGCCCACTGCACCCGCAGCAGGGATTGTGACGGGGACGGGGGCGAGGCGGGGGTCTGTTACGATACGGTAAAATCCAAACGACACTACCGTACCGGTACCGGGTACGGATCGAATCAGGCGCACTTCCGTCCCTGGCTGCGCTCGTAGCGCACATCGTAGTAGCTATCGGCTTATGTATTATGCTATAGTCACTAAGGATTAAGTAACGCCGCGCGAGCTCGTTTCGCGCGCACTGATGCAGCAGGGCAGGCAGCATATCCCCGTATGTTCTCGAAAAATTAATGCCCCTCATACTGTTGCCCCTGCAGCGGTCTCCAAAACCACGGGTACTGCGACGGGTACTGCTATGATGACGCCGCGCCGTCTACCGCACGCGCACTCGCCAAAAAAGGTTTACATACTGCTCACATGCCAAGCTGTACAGCTCTGCGGCACTCCGCACTAGCAATTATTGTGGGAAAGGGCGCGAAAGCGACCGCAACATGTGCTTGTATATTATATATTTGTGTGTGTGTCCCCGCACCGACTCCGCCCGCGACGACACGGCGGAATGTCGCAGCAGCCGGAGGTGGACAGCAACGGGAGAAGTGCGACGGGCTCAGGCCCGTAGCGCACCTTCTTGTTGCCAGTCGGACAAGCAGACGGGGCATGAGGGACAGAACATCTGAGTCTCGCTTGCCGACGCTGCGCTGACCGGCACATTCGGCTGCGCCGGCGGTGCTGCAGCATAGTTCTCATCAGCACGATCCGCCGGCGCAGTCGACGATTGCACATGTGCGGCGGGCTCAAGTCCACATGCTTGACCGCTGCTCGGCACTTGAGTATGCTGGGACGCTCACCAAGCCGTGCATGGTGCCGTGGTCACAGTCAGAAGGCCGCCGGGGGTGACATCGCGTCCGGCGACGGAGCGACGGGTTGCTGCCGTCTGCCCGGCCTTCATTCGGGCCTTTAGACCGGTAATTGGCATGGCGAATGTGACTGAAGACCATGGCATGACAATAGCTGCCGGCGGGGCCGCGGTGGGGGGGGGGGGGGGGGGAGGGGGGCTGAGAGAGGAGTATTTGCTGGTGCCTCGCGAGGCATTGAATGAGGCCGCGCGGCGATGGGAAAGATGTTTTATATAGGCGGTGGACCGGCCGTCTTGCAGCCGCCGCCCGCCCGCTGCAGCGACAGCTAACCAGCATATGTTGCGGAGGAAGCTAGTGTAACAACTATGACGCCCTTGTGGAGTTCGGGCAAAACTCACAGCGCCGGGGCGTCACGTATGCCGAAAGGACGGCAGGTTGGCAAGCACATCATGAAACCAGTCAGGCGGGTGACGCAATGCTCGTATGCAATACAGCATAAGGATCCGGCATATGATGATAACCTGGCCATTATAAAATCAATGGTACCAAATCCGCACCGCATATATAACACCCGCTATAGCAATGTACCGCAAAGTACATGTGTCGGCACAATTAAACGCGAGGATCGTCTCATATATACGTGAGTTCGCGAAACGAAAGAGGATGGTCGGAAGCTGTAGCTGTAATTACACAATATGTGCTCCCTACGATGGTTAAAGACGACATGCCCTAAGAACAACTCAGCCTTAACGGCGGATGAGAGCAACAAACCAGCAATCAATTTTAAATTTCAATTTCCCGATGGCTTTAATATTATACTGCATTTGTATGGTTAGTGCTTGCGCGCAACCGGCTGCGTGCCAAGCCACTATCTGTAGATATAAAGGTGTGTACGCCCCGGTACAATACATAACAATCTTCGTCCAACCTAGCTTGCCGAAGCTTTTTCCTTGTTTGAGCTATAAACCCCATTTTGCCTAAGCTTACACTGGTTTCGGAGCGGAGCGGGTTAGATGTCCCCGCCGCGCTTCCATCGTGTACGGATGCATGTTGGCACTCCGCCGCTCCACCGCCCCCGATGCTAGTGGGAATGAAGTGGCAAGGGCGACAACGTGAAGATCGACGCCAAGCTGCAGCATGTTGCCCGTGTCATCCATGCCCAACCGGTTGCAAACAAGACCCGCGTCCCGACCACGGACATCATCAACGCCTCCCGCTTCCTCAGCGACCGCCGTGACTTTTGTCGGTTGATCGCCTGCTACTTTAGAGGCCTCAAGAAGCTAGCCAGCCTCCGACATCTTATGGAACCGCCCTGCCTTGTAGGCATGATGGATCCTCCGTCAACCGCCCCCCCCCCCCTCTGGATTCGGACGCAGCCCACTAGCCTCCGCTCCCGTAATTGGCATGGCCTACCGTGGCCTATTGGCTTACAAAGCCCGATGCCTCGCGACGTCGCACATGGAGTCCACATCGCCACCGTCTTCGCCAAGATCAGCGACTTCGATACCAAGCTCGTCGTGCACGGGCCGCAAATCACTCGAGTAATGTGGATACCCGAAAACGTGATCCATATACGAAAACCGTCGTTTACGTCATATGGAAATGCTATATTTTCTTGAATATTTATTCGAGGATTTTGCACCGGGACCGGTCCCTACTTCAATCTACCCTAACCAATCTATCCCATGGTAGTCTAGTACGAATGGCTTTTTGTCGCTTAATGTTTATCTCTATACATACACATGTACACACATACGCTCGGAGAGCTCTCTCGCACCGCTTCCATAAACGTAAGGCGGGGGTCGCGCAGCAGTTGGCATCCCACGCATCCTCACACTGAATCATCGTATGTAATAACGCGGCCACCGACGATACCGCCCGTTGTCCCGTCGACTCGGCCCGTTTAATCCCCCCGCCGTTTCCCTCATCCCACGCACACATTTGCGGTTGTCGCAGGCAGCACGAGGTATACCGACACCTCAGGTCAATAGTTGCGTGGCGGCCGGATGCATCGGGGTGCGATGAATTGTTAATTCCGTACCAATGGCGTCATCTAGCATGGGCATGGCTGGAGGGGTACTACTGATGAAAACTGTTACGAAATAACATCCAGAATATAAAACGCTCTCATTTATCGCCAACGGCAATGCAAGCGCCTACTTGTTCATCTCTCATCGGGGATGGAGAGGTCGCGCGCGCCCGGAGGCCCGACATGGGATACGCGCGTCTTCTAGTTGTCGCGTGCTCCGACTCAAGCTCCACCATGCATGGTATCATCATGTCTACCACCCCCAAATCATCCTCACTCGCCGGGCAACGCCATCAAGCTTGCTCGGCCCCTGCGGCGCACGTTCGATCAGCTGCGAAAGCACCTCCGTGACATAAATTGTCGGCGTCATCATCCAAGCATGCCTGCCCTATTTGGCACATGCCGCCATTGACGCTACCAGACGCCGTGCCAAGCAACGACCCTATCGACTCCGCCTACGCTACCATCCGCCGCCATGCGCACTACCTCGAGGCGATCGACATCGAATTCGCCCAAGCCGCAACCGGGAAGCGCGAGCCTGGCGGCCGCGCTTGGTGCCGATCCGCCGCACACAACCGCCCGGGTGCCGGTCCATCGATCTCCCCTCCCGTCGCCCATATCAACACTCACTCACTCACACACACTCACACACACACACACACACACACACACACACGCCGCCGATTCCCGCTACCACACATGCCGACCCGTCAACACCCAGTGGAGCCTCGGGTCATAATTGACCCGTATAACGGCAAATGCGATGGTTGTGGCCGCATGTACCACTCTCATGAAATGCTCGTCGACAAATGCTCGTCGGGCCTGGCGGCAACGCCTAGTGCCTTAAAGTTTTTTGCGGTACCGGTACGTTACGTACCACACGTACCACATTGCACATACACGTACCACATTGCTGGATACCGGGGTGCGCAGAGACTCCGGAAGTCGAAAGAGTTAGAGTAGTAATCATCAGTCGCGAGTACTTAAGCGGCTTCGCCTATCGCGCCAAAGCGGCCCCGCATATCGCCATTTTTACAGTTAGGGATACATCCGCCCGCCGGATTGCCATTTTGACTTCGCCGGACCAGTGAATCGAGCAAAACCCACCGCCGCCAGAGCGATCGGGTGCGGCGGGTATAGCCATGCGCGTTGACTATCTACTGCGTGCGGGCGACGCGAGTTGCTGTCCCATGCGCGGCGTTTAGGCGGCATTGGAAGCTGATACGCCATTTCGGCAGCCCGGCATGGGGGCACCGATACGCATCGGTATGCCGCGGATTTCCAAAATACAAATACTCAGCCTTCAGATACGCTTCCGGCCGGGTTGTGGTCAATCAAAGAGGGCCGCGAGCCCTACCTAGCCGTTCCTGGTGCTTCCAATAGACGTAGGAATCTTGGGAACGCGCGCTACGGAGGCTGGAGGGGGATGGGTAGGGCGCGTGACGGCGGTGCTAGGGGGATCCGGTCTAACGTGTAGCTAGCCGCAGCTGGCGAGACCAATCTCGCCGCCGTCCCACTTTACCTAGTACTTGCCGTGCTCACCGACGCAGTAACCGTACCTACTCCCTGCCTCTGTATGCGGCGTTGGCCGTCCTTCAGCTCCTTTCGGGGGCCGCGACGGGAAAAGACCCGAGAGCCGATGATGATGCGGCCGGCTGGGCCTACATTGGGCTCGACGCGGGGTGGCGGCGACATGGGGTTGTAGAGGCGGCCATCGACGGGTATTTCTGGAATTTTAAGGTATAAGGCCGTTAAGGCATGTATGACACGGGACGGGCTCTACCGGTAGACCGCTCTACCGCCGTAATTTCTACACGCACTGCGCGCCACGTCGCAAAAAGTGCAATTCGGCCGTGGAGCGGTCACCCCTAGAGCGGTAGACCGGTCTAGCATTTCGGCGGTAGGGTGGCATCGGTAGCTACCGCTGCCACCCCCCGCTCTACCGCTCTACCGCTCTACCGCTCTATTTTGAACGCGGCACCCTGTCGCTGGCGAATCCACCTTCATCGCGCTACCCCTCGCCCGCCGCTCTCTGTAGTCCCACCGATACTTCGCGCGGGCGGTACACGGATCCGACGCCTCACGGCCATGGCTGCGCGCCCGGAATCCCCCCGCTAGGAGCCACGGGCGGCCGGTCAAGCGGCCAGTCAAGGTGTGGATCCTTTCGGTAGCCGTGGGCGCCGGGCGCCATGCCGTTGTCCCAGCGGCACGTCTCGCTCGCCATCCGGTGCGCCCAGCGGGGCGCTGCCTCCTAGCGGGTTTCGACCGGAAGGGCATCGCCCCGCTGGCCTCGCTGACCCGTGTCCATCTGGATCTCATGTCGCGGCGGACAGCGGTCAACCGACTTGAGCCCAGGAGACCGAGCAGCAAGTGCGGCTGGTCCTGCGATGCTCGGTAAGGCGGTAGCGGCTAGTTTGACCGGTAGAGCTGTTTCCGTGTCATACCGTTCTGAGGGCTCAAAAAGGAACTGAAAAAGTGAAAATACTACATGGTGATTGGCTAGTCGCCATTTGCTTTTTGCAACGTGGTGCGCTGTGCGTGTAGAAATTACGGCGGTAGAGCGGTCTACCGGTAGAGCATGTCCCGTGTCATACAGGCCTAAGTAGTGTTCGTAACCGGTCAGACCTGGGTCGGTCGCCCGCTGGGTGCTCCCAATGGGGGGCAGATTTCTGCGGTACCTGAACGCGTACCGCTCGCGTAGGTGGTACCCGAGTACTTGTCCCGCGAAAAACATCAAGGCACCTACCATCGCTGCAGCAGGGTGCCCGCGTCTTATGCAGCAATATTCCTTATTATTGTACGCTTCCTGCAGGTAGACTAAATGAATGGCTTGTAAAATAAAGCATCGTCGTACGTCATACTACATATTTTACAGGAAAGATAGTCGCTAGTACCTCGTACAGCAACCTACTACGGCGGGTACTTCGTACAGCATCTGGGCAACGTGTAATAAATCGCGGTCTCGGGGAATAATTTTGCAGCCGCTGAGGGTGCAAATTTACTGCTGCCCCGCACGAGCGGTTTGCTCCGGAGTGTGACAGCCGCCCGGTGCCCGGTCAGTTTCAAATTTACGCGGCAAATTATACCTTGTCGGAATATCGTATGTGATTTACGGTGTCAAATGAATACCATCGCCGCGCGAACAATGGACGACGACGAAATCATCGAGCAGCCGCCTGGGGCATGGCTACACAGCAAACGTAGCGACTAACGTACCCGTACTGGTGTGAATTGCAGAAAGGACAGTAACAAATCCACCTACTGCTACAAGTAGTACTAAAAGATCAACACAGCAAGCCGCCCAATAAAAGCGGCCTGCATCCCGCATCACGCGGGATGGATGAGTGATGCGCACTGGTACACCCGTACTTGTGAGGGAATGTGCGCTGGTGGTGGCTACTCCGCTATGGTGGTGGTAGAATATGATCTGATTACATGCCGACACGCGCCGTGCCTGATATATCAGGCGACGCGATGTGGCCGACAGGGCGCGGGCGCAGCCCGTCATCTGACGGGCGCGCGCTACGCGCCTATTGTGCTATGGTGATTAGGGCTAGTGAGGGGATAGGATATATCCTCACATTCCACCCCGCTCTGATGAATCTGAGTCATCGGATTCACTGTGGAAACCGTTGCGGGTGGCTCGCCTTGGCAGCAATGTATGCTGGCGAGGTCGAGATATTTTTGAAACGTTCAATCAGCATAAAATGCGGCATGGGCGGTGAATACCGCATCGTTTCATAGGGCATCCAATCATCTCCGGTTGCCGGGAAATTGTGAAACCTTACTTTAAATTGATTTTTCAGCGGGGTATTTGCCGACACCCGCAGTTGCCACACGACAAGCGCGAGCATTATGTGTGAAGCGCTCCGAGTGAGAAGGTAGCACAAAGGGTGAAAGATATATTGTATGCATCCGCTTCAAGACAAGGCGGAGTTATGATAAGCTCGACTCAGTGGTCGAGAAGGTTCCGATGTATAGTGCTTCCTCTTGGCAGGGTGGCTTTCGGAAAAGCCCGTTATAGTCTTCTGGCGGGGTAATTGCCTACGCCCGCCGTGGCTACGCTACAGGCGCGTATGGTATGGTTGATGAAAGGTCGCGAGGGAGCGATCGAGTAGGTAGAAGCACCAAATGTGAGGGAATGTGCGCTGGTGGTGGCTACTCCGCTATGGTGGTGGTAGAATATGATCTGATTACATGCCGACACGCGCCGTGCCTGATATATCAGACGACGCGATGTGGCCGACAGGGCGCGGGCGCAGCCCGTCATCTGACGGGCGCGCGCTACGCGCCTATTGTGCTATGGTGATTAGGGCTAGTGAGGGTATAGGATATATCCTCACAGTACTGGTATATCATACACAGCAAACAAAACGTACACAGACGTATTAGCCCAGCGCAGCGTAGGCATATTTGGCCGAGCGGCGCGCCAACTATTTCTGTACCCGGGTAGCGACCAGGGTTGCCCGAACGGCCCCCCCCCCCCCCCCCCCCCCCCCATATCCCCCCCAAAGGCTTGTATATTGTGTGGGCATATTAGCGCCTATTCAGTCACTACTACCTAGCGGCAAGCATGACAACACATGGACCTCCGAAGACATGCATATGGAGTGATAAATATATATACAGATACGTGTGCACATGCCGTTAGTTCCGCTCACTGAGCAAGATGTGGTCGGCGAGCCGGCGCGCCTTTGCGCCCCATCCCCCCCCCCCCCCCCCCCCCCCCCCAAAAAAAAGAGACAGTGCCCAATAAATTACTCAGTGCGGGTTAAAAAATTGCTGCATAACTTTGATGAAAAACCCCCGACCCTCCCGCCTTTGCAGATTACGAGTGTCTTGATGTCTTGTTTACGATTCCGTGGCTGCGTTGTCGTCCAGCAGTGACTGCACATACTCCCCACAGTTGATAAGGGCTTCCACGGTGCTGCTCGCCTCACTGTCCGCAGTGACCTCAGCAGCAGAGGCGGAGTCCAGTAGCGCGGCAGCCTCATGGACCTCGCTCTGAATCTTGATACCCGGCTTGAAAGAGAGCCTGTAACATTCTTTGCCAAAGGTGTACGAGAGAGCAGCGTCCACCTGTGCACCCATGTATACATTCTTGTGTATTAATACTTGAGTGGCCATATTCTCCACCGCACCCATCTTATTCCGCAAGCTTTGCGTGACTAGGCCAGCGAGAGAGCACGCACGCTCGCACTATATCTGACTAGCAGGGATCGCAAGCAACATACGTGCCAATTCCGAAACAACCGGGTACTTGGTGGCGTTCTCACGCCACCAACCTAGCACGTCACACGGCTCATCCAAAGAGGACGCGGTGGTATCCTCGCAGAAGGCTATCATCTCAATGTCTATCTGGGATGCAAATAGCTGCGTAGTCTCCTCATATGTGTCACCGTCATCATCAGGGGCACCGTCACCACTAGCCTCATCATCACTATCGAGGTGACTCAAGGCAACGCGGCGCTTGGTGGGGGCGGCTTCGGCACGCATCTGAGTGGATGCATTCTTCACTCACTCCATGTGCAGCTTCAGCTCCAGCAGTGTTGGCAACAACGCCTCCGACTTGTATCGCCTCATGAGCGCCTTGCTGCTGCTGCGGCGCCGTTGCGGCGCCGCGCTCTCCCTTCCTCGTCACGGGCAGCTAGCACAAAAATGCCCCCAAGACCGAAGCGGGGGTCCACCAGCGTTGCTAGTATCTCATGCATGTTGTTGGCAGCGGCGGCATGCTCTCTTCGTTGCCGGCGGCATGCATGTGGACTTCGGCCTCTGCAACGCCGGCGTAATGTTCGGCGGCCTTCGAGGCAACCTGCGCGGCTTCCATAGTCAACTTTGGGGGGGGGGGGGGGGGGGAGTGGCTGGGCGTAGGGTTGGGAGTTGAGACTTGAGAGTGGAGAGTGTAGTGTTGTGATCGTGCGCCGTTTGGTGATGTTGTATTCCGAATTCCTTGGCGGCGGGCGCCAGCCTGCGTTGCCGCCCCATCAAGGAATACCGCAAGTGCGGGATGACGCATTACAGGAACTGAAAACACCGTTTAACACAGCGCAATATGCTATTGGCGCACCACCATGTACTATATGCCGCATATGTGGGTCTGGCACGGATGCAGCTACGTGCGACACCTGGGGCGATTATAGTACAATGTCTCTGCGGATTCGGACATATATCAGAGCGAATGGATTCTCCCGCTAGCCGCTACACTCAAAACTCGTACGTTTAGAGGGACTTCAGGTAGGGGGTATTCAGGCCATTTTCGCCAGGTATTAAGCCTGAACTGAATTCAGCTCAAGTCGGGACTCCAGCCTGAAGTCGCATGAACTGCCCCATCCAGCCTTCAAGGCAACCCTGGTAGCGACGTACCAGTAGCGATCACATTTATTATCCCGACTGGCTCACTAATGTTGGGAGTAACGACTAGTCGCTACGTAGAATGCTTACAGGTAGTCGCTATATCCGTATGACATTTCCGAAAATGACAGTGTAGCTGCATGCGACGAGTCGAGCAGATCAGGCGGGAGATACCCTGTAGCGACTAGACAGCTCGTATATTACGGGAAACGCCGAATTCCGCAACCATCCGAGCGAGGTGGCAGTTTTAGAAAAACCCTAGAAATGGGTGCAAATTGCCGAATATCCTGGCCTATTAAACAAAACTCCACCCAACAGAGTACCCGGGGTCCTTAAATAACGTTCCCGCGCACCTGGCACCCTGTTTAGCAATTTTCCCAATAATGAAATGCACCAGCACGCGAAGCCGCGTCATCATCTGTTACGGTGTCGTCGCGTCACAGCAAACGTCCGGGCAAAGTGCCTAAAGGGTTCCGCGGCTTTTTTGCAGAAATAAGCATCGTGGGTTGATATTTCGTCCTGGTTGGTTCGTTACATCGTGGCTAATAAATGAATGGTCGGAGACATTCAGCAGCACAGTATGGCATACGAGGAGTAAAGCAGGTAAGGTGGGATATACCGCTCGTATATTATGGGAAACGCCTCATTCCGCAACCATCCGAGCGAGGTGGGTTGTCGAGCTTTGCGCTGCTCGTACCCGTGTCGTTGACGAGTGTGGGGACGGAGTGCTTGAGGATCTACCGGGGCCGTTGGCCTATGCCCTACACATGCTCCCCTCCAAGCGCTCTTTATCCGTTGCTCGTGCCGGCTGCTCGGCCGTTGGAGCTGAGCCGGCGTCTGTGATGCGCTCGGCGGCCGACCTCCAAGTATCCAACATTACTCGGACATCCCCTTGAATCGTCCCATGCGGAAAGTCAAGGAGACCCTGAGCCGCCGCCTCCACACGGTCCGCTTAGCAAAGCTTGTTGCGCACATGCTTGCATGCGGCCAGGACAGCAACCGCGCTTCCGGGCCGCCTCTTACGCGATGCGACGGCATTCATGGTGATTGATCCTCCAACAGAGGGTCGCCTTGGTAAAGTCCGTGAGCGTTCCCCATAGTACTACGATTCTATGTTCCGTGTTGCCGCTTGCCGCCCATTCGGCCTTCTTGCGGCTCCCCTCCTCCCCCCTAGCGAGCCATGCCCTTGTGTTTTTTGCTCCTTCTCGGGACAAGCCATGCTACTCCGTGTTGATGTTGTTGGCGTTCAGTTCACTCCTTCGGCTTGGGCGGTTGCGTACGCTGATAACGTGGCATGTTGCTATATGGGAGCGACTCCAATCACGCCGCACACGCGGGGGCGGCACATATGGCCTTTCCGACTACGCTTGCCACGACGTTAAGTCCGCCCTAGGCGTGGGTCCAGATCCTCACGGAACCGTCAGTGCTCGTTTCGTCTCTCCCAAATAAGGGCAGTAACGGCCGGCCGGCCGATTTTCGTTGTTTGGGTATGGTGGTATCTGCGGGAACACGTTTGTTGTCGATACCACCATTGCCCCTATCCTCGGCGTGTCAAGCTCGGATTCAACGTATGCATTGCGGGCCACAAAGCGCCACAAAATCCAGAAGTATGACGAGGGTCGTGTCCGAAACGCCGCCGGCATGCTTCGCTTTGTTCCTTTCGCCGTCTCCGAGCTCGGCTCGCTAGCCCCGCACGCGGCGGCTTTCTTGGAAGACCTCGCGCACGCTAGCCACATGCACACTGGCCAAAAAATCGCCAAGCTCTTGTCTGCGTGGCGCCGCCGTTTCTCCTTGATGATCAACATGGCGCATGCGGGGTCGCGGCGGCGCGCGCGGCACGTAGTGATGGTGATAACGCGCCGCCTGCGTCGCGTCGCTCGTCAGCATGCTATGACCCGAGTCATCGACTGCTAGCGCACTCGCCGCGGATGATGGCCCACCCCCGATGGGCGGTGGTCCCCATCGGTTTCATGTTTCCCTTCCGGATTTTTCGGTTTTTTTAGACAACACGCCATTTGATGTCAACGCCGCGGCAAACCGGTGAAGCAAGACGTAGTCACGCATATCCAAACCATGCACAAATGTACAATGCGTTGGCATCAAATGGCGTGTCTAGCTTGCTTGTATGCAGTCACGGGAACCACATGGCGTAAGGAATGCAAGACAAAAGGTGTGGGCGCGAAAGAATAGTGCAAGGTGATTGAGAATCGATTCGTTCCCGAAGGTGCGCAACTCTTTGGCGGGCAGCCTTTCACGCTCATCTATGAAGACGGCGCCTTTCCGCATATGGCAAAAACAACAAAGTTGACATGGCAAAAATTTCCGCACTTCACAGTGGTGCGAGCACCTCTATGCTTCCCAGACTTGAACAGTTTGAAAAACATGTAGAACATAGCAGTTGAGGACCAGCTGCGGGGAATGAGATTCAAAAGTTTCCGCAGCTTTGAGGATACACTCCATCGCAGATGGGGCAATATATCAATGAAAAATGTTAAAAATGCAAACAATGTGCCGAAAAATTGTTTAAAATTAGAAAATTCTGGTTGTTACCTGGCTTTTAGTGTTTCCTTGCACCCTTTGGTTCCTTGGCGATTTGGTGACTTCTTGGTTCCCGTGGCTCTTCTTTGGTTCTTGGCTCCTTGGCCTCATGCTTGACCCTTATTTTGTTTCATGCTTATCTCTTTTGCTGGCCGCATTCCACAATTGCTTTTAGTTCTGCTTTTAGTGCGCATGTGTTGAAGCACGGATGTAAGAGAATAACATCCGAGCGAGCAAGTGGTATTTTTAGAAAGCCCGTAAATGAGTTCAAATTGCCGAACATCCTGGCGTACTTTACAAAATCCACCCGTTCTTTACAAAATCCCCCTGGGTTGCTAAATAACGTACCCGCACTGGTACCCTGTTAAAGCAATTTTCCCAATATAACAATGAAATGCACCAGCACGCGCAGCGGCGCCATCACATGTATTACGATGTCGTCTTCCCAGCACATGGCCGGGCTTATTGCGGTTCCGCGGATTTTTCGCACATGAATATGCTGACATCTCGTCCTGCTCAGATATACTAGTTAGGGGCTAATACATGAATCGTAGGAAAAAAATAGGCATAACACAGTATCGCATATGACGAGTAAAGCAGATTGGCGGGATATACTCGCTACTTCTCGTATATTACGGGAAACACCCCATTCCGTAACCATCCGAGCGGGGTGGGAGTCTAGAAACCCCAGATGAGTGCAAATTGCCGAATATCCTGGCGTATTTTACACGCTCCACCCGTATTTTTCTACCCTGGACTGCTATTTAACGTACGGGTACCTGCTAGGTACCTGCTACTCTGTTCAGCATTTATCCCAGTAATGAAATGCATCAGCACGCGCAACAACAGCATCATCCCCTGTCCGCTCGGTTGAGCGGTCGTCTCGTATGCGAGAGAGACCCGGGTTCGATTCCTGGCCGATGTATTTGGCAATATCGGCCCGGCGTGTCCGGGGTTTGCCCGGTTGATGCATTAGCCCTTCGGGGTTCGAATGAGGCAATGGTCTACGGGCTATGCCAGACCTACGACTGCAGTTGGCGCACGAGGTCAAGTGCTGGGGCGGCTTCGGCCGATGTCCCGGGGCGAACTTCACGACTTATTTACTTTAATACTTTATTTAGCATCACCATGTGTTGCGATGTCGTCGTCACAGCAAATGGCCGGGCTATTAACTTCCCTAAAGGGCTCCGCGGCTTCTTATTTGCAGCAGTAAGTATGATATCTGGTCCTGTTTAGTTAATAGTTAGTGGCCATACATAATTAATGATCGGAAAATAAAGCACGGTTCATATAAATTGCATCAACCTACTATTGTACAGGTAGGTCACTAGCGACTACATGGACTGCTGTGTAACGAAGGATAAGTACTGCTACTCTTACCGACTAGTCGACTACAGGGTCATCCGAGTACTCGAACATCATCTATCCTTGCGACAGCAATGACAGCAGCATGCGGTTTGTCAACACCTGAGGACTTGACTGCCTTTATTTGGACGCCCCCCCCCCCCCCCCCCCCCCCCCCCCCCCCCCCCCCCCTTGCCCGGCGCCCAAAATTTCAATGGGAATGGGAAATTGTTGTAGTTATGGCGTCGGGCCCTCCCTCACATTGCCTTTTTGTTGTATCGCACTCCCGAAATACTTTGCTCCGCGGGATGATTAATGGCCCGACGCCCAAACGCGTGGAGCTTTCGTAGTGGTCAGTGCCGGGTATTTTATGGAGTTGTTTAGACTGTGATCCAACAGTGCTGAAAATTCCGTATATGGCCTTCAATTGCTCTTGCTGAATGCTTCGGCCATTTGCTTGTTGATTGTAACGGAGCATCGCCTACCCATGCGGGCTTTACGTTACTAGATCGCCGCCTAAAAGTAGAGATGCTGCAAAGGTTTCACTGTTGCCAGTCGTGTCCCGCCGGGGGCGAAAATAAAAGCATGCATGTTTGTTTCAATGCACATGGCGGCGGCAGGGGGGGGGGGGGCTGCCGCGGGGCGACTCCATATGGTAGTAGGTGCACCGCAGCAAAGGAAAATGAGGACATACAAGCCCCCTTGTGCTTTTAAGACCGCGACGGATAAGCCGTATGCATGCGAGAGCAACGTCACCCGGGATGGCTGCGTTGGGAACCGCACGCGCGGCATGGTGCCGTACGGGAGGTAGTGCGGCAGCTTCCGCCTGTGGAAGCGCGTCAACGATGAAAATGCCGATTTGCTGCTAGGTTTATGCAGCGCCCCGGGCAGTGCGCAGGTACGCCACGTGGATACACGTGGACATTGGCGTCGTACCGCGCATGCTAAGTAGGACAAGAAAAGAGGAAACCCCAACTAGAAACAGTAAGTAAACATTTCAAGCGAGATAGTTATAGGGCGCATGCATATTACCGACACCGATTTTATTAGGCGGCGGCCGCAAGACGGCCGCCGGGGGGGAGAGCAGCCACCGCGCCTCAAATAAAATGGATGGTGAACGTCGCACGGCGCCATCCTATATGCCTACTTTTTATGGATACAACATTGACCATTCTACACCAACCTTGGGCGGCGGCCGCAAGACGGCCGCCGGGCGGCAGAGCAGCGACCGCGCCTCAAATGAAATGAATGGCGAACGTCGCACGGCGGGGCGTGCGAAGGGCGGGCGGGGGAAGTTGACGCTATATAGTACGTAGCCATCTGCTCCGCGCCGGGTTGAGGCTTCAGCGGCAACCAAGCGAGGTGTGCCGCGGCGGGCCGATGGTGCCGACTAAATGCGCGCCCATGCCGCGAAAGCAAGCGGGGCACAAGGCGCATCAGTGGCGGCCCGTCGGCGTGCACATAACGTGTGTTCGGGCCGCGCCAAAGCGGCTGGCGGTGAATGGACAACATCCACAAAGTACCGCGCGCACCGGTATGGCAAACGAGGTGGTACAAGTAAGAGCACTTGTCAGTGCGTCGGCATTGCAACGCAAGTACCGTTAGCTAGCTTGCTAATTGAGCCAGAGCGGATGAGACATTGCTATTAGCGCGCGCGACACCGGGTTTGTAAGTGGCGGCGCAGAGAAGTGATATAATAATGCAACAACCTGCGTGGCCCCGCCATATAGCCGCCGCAACCGCTGTTACATGCGGTGCAACGGTGCGTGCGACGGCCGGGAAGCACTGCTAATGTACTAGCTATAATATTTAGGGCCTACTATCTTATACCCCCCCTCGGATTTGAGCAAGATCTGGGTCCTAAAACAATACACCAAATCTTACTGGCCTTAATGAAATGCGCGGAGAATAATAATAGTACTATACAAGACAACCCTGAATTAAAATATGTACGGATACTTATGGTACGTGTTGTTGAAAATTGTAGGGATAAATCGTACCGCTGGAGGAAAAGACCAGGGTTGGGCGTAACTCATATTCGGCAGACGTAACGTAACGTAACGCAATGCAACGTAACATAACTTAACGTAACGTAACGTAACTTAACGTAACGTAACGTAATGTAACGTAACGTAACGTAACGTAACGTGACATCATTACGTTATGTACAAAGTAATTGACGTAATTCGATTACACGTTCCGTCACCAAATTCTACGTCAATTGCGTCAAAGTAATCGACGCATTCGACGTATTTTCGATGGTGTTTGGTGACTTATTGCTTGTGGATGGGAACACGAGTGTACATTATTGCAGTCGGCGCACGAGGTCAAGTGCTGGGGCGGCTTCGGCCGATGTCCCGGGGCGAACTTTACTTTACTTACGAGTATACATTGCTGCTTGATTATAAACTATGATACTAGCGCACACTGCACCTATTATAGCGCACATTTATTTTGTTGCTTGAATATTTGCAAAGCCAATACAATGGACGATGTGGTACCGTCATTAGACATACCGAACATTACTCACAAAATGCCATCATTCATCACACATCATCCGCTTCAAAGTCACCGGTCGAGGCATATGCTGTTGTGTGGCAAGTGCAAGTTACCGATCAACGGGCATAGCGCTACAAGCGAATGATCGTAGATGATGGCGGGTATCGGATAATAACCGCATGTTCGATACAAATATCCCGCGGGGGCGCAGCAACCTGGTCAATATATTCGGTCGACAACAAGAGACACAACTAGGCATGTGTATATGTTTGAGCGGAGGGAAGGCAAGGAGAGGACACGGGTGCGATGGGCTGTGGGGTCATATGTAGTTTCGATGCATACGGCGCGGTATATATACGGGTAGGTGTTGCTAGATGCGACGACTATCCGTGAAAATTCTGCAAAGAGTTGCTATAGGAGAGTCGGACGGAAGCGCATCATGCTACACCGTGCAGCTATTTTTACTAAGGCTGCGCATGACGGTAGGTGCGGGCGGGGAACGGTATACTTGGGTTGGCACTAGAGGGGGGTTATATCTTGGACCAGTGGACGAAATGAGGCGAGACTGAGGTGCCGAGTGTCATGTCACGAACGTTAGTGTATTTAGCACCCCGCCATCCTCCCCGGCTGTGGTCGCACACCGGCACGTCCATGCGCCGTTATTTAGATGCTTTGAGGGAGAATTGCGTTGGAGCCAAGAATACGTCACCACGAAGGGTTGACGTAAATTAACGTATAACCGGAGGAGATACGATGCCACTACGTTACATCCGGGTCATGTTAGACGGTTTACGCCCAGCCCTGTAAAATACCCCGTCATTATAGGTACCGGTATAGTAAGTAAGCAAGATACGAATTGCAAGATGCCGAGATTCGTCGTTATTCAATAGCAGCAGGTGATGTGTAGTGTGTACCCGTACGAGTACATGTATAGTCGCTAATCCTTACATGTTGTACATGTAGTGACTATCAGCAGCACAACACTGATCGCGCGGGCGCGCGACGGCTGCCCAGCAATGGATGACAAAAAATGGCACGCCATCAGGATACCGCGCTCAAGAAGGTAGCGACTACTGCACATCCACACATCCACCGATATCACCGAGCAACAGCTCGGTACCACTATATATCTCGATTGTAGTTCTGGCAAAGTGAGTGGCCAGAAAATACAATAAATCCACCCCGGAGTTATCCTCGTACGGTATTCCCGCCACTGTCGCAATATGCCGACCTTTACACATGTCGCCAGCAGTTGACCCCCTTTCGATACCCGCCCGCCTAGCGCTGCGAGTACTGCTAGCGAGTCGATGCTGCCGTTGTTTGTCAGCAAATCATCCACGGCTTCCAACATTGATGTTGATCACGCCTGCGATATGAGACCTGCCAGCGTGGTCGAAAGGGCTTATTGGCGGTCCTCACGCTACGATTGCCGCCCCCGTATTGCCGGCCGTGCTGCTGCTGGTGAGGAAGTAACTTGGTCATTCAGGCATGCCGGTCCAGTCGTTAAGAGAAGCATAGCAAAATACCAGCGAACGCTCGATACATCGAGAGGCGCCTTCCGGCATGCCATAAATGGACTGCCGAGACTGCCGTTGTCGAACCCGACGGGCGACGACCTCAGTCTCCGGCGGAATAAGGTCCCCAATTTGAGCCGCAAGTCTGAGCCTTGCCAAACAATATTGCCGATTGACAGCGGAGTCGTCGGGGCTCCTCACACGCCGGCAACGTCATGGGCTGCTGGGCTGCTCGATAAAAGGAACTACCCGTACTGATTCTAGATTCCATGTCTGAGCGAAATGCATCACTGAAGTTGCCAGCGGCTGCCCAACCAAGGCAAAGCACGGAATCGACGGCGGCGGCGAATAAGGCCTTCATTGACTCGGGAAACAGCCATCATTCACTGGTATGCCGCCGATTCTACACCCCGCCCAAGACAGCACCGCTGGCAGCAGGAACTCTGAATAAGGTCGGACCGAGCTTCACCATCCGGAAAGGGCGGGAGCTAGTAGGAGATATCTTGGCAGTCTGCGCCACCGAGTACTACGGGGAATTCTTGTCGACAGCGCTGGCACGCATCTATGTGTCCGCCAACATCAGCTTTGTTAAGAAACGTGGATTCATCCGAGTTTGACTTCTGGATGATATTGGCAGTCTTTATCCTTAAAATTCTGATCATGGCGGAGCGGCCAACACAGAGCCATCACTGCCAAAGGGTCACCATAACTCTATGCATGTAAAGTGAGCGTAGCATAGTCCAACATAGCGTCCACACCATGCATGCAGTTGACACATATGGTTGCCTCCAAAGCGCCGCGAGGTGTTCACCATTTTTAAGACACATGGAGTATGAGCACTCGTCGAAACGGGTTTCACCTAACTGCGCTTAACACGGTACTTGTACTGTATCCGTACTCAATTTTACTGTACGATTACTGTATTCCCTATCACCCGCGCCTAACCCTAGCCTATATCCGCTTACAGTCAGCTTATCTCCGCCTATCCGGCGGTGGTCGCGAGTACCCGCGCCGAGCCATGACTGCCATGGCAGTACCCGTACGCTAACGGTACGTGATATGAGTCCCTTGCGCACTTTTCGCCCCTCGAATACCCGCTACACGGGCGCGCGAGGGCGCTCGGCGCTAGTCAGCCAGAAGCTCACGCGGCGCGAGTACCGGCTGCACGTACTCCTTGCACATCCTTGCACATCCCTGCACATCCGCTGCACATCGCTCTGCACATCGCTGTACATCCCTGCACATCCGTTGGACATCCGTTGCACATCCCTGCACATCCCTGCCCATACATAAGGGTCGCAGGTACTTGTAGCGCTATCAGCGGGTATCATCATGGGTATTCACCAAGGGGCACCTTTGGTATCAGCGGGTATCTGCGGTTATCACCGTCATAAATTTGGGTTGTTTGTTCCGTTGGAGTTCAAGCCCATATTCGGAAAGCCGCTAGATTGGCTACAATCTTGGATTCGCCGCTAATTTACGAAATCGCCACATTCGGAAACCCGCTAGATGGTAGATTCAATCTAGGACGTCGTAGGTTCGACCTCCGAAGTTCCGCCTAGAAAAGCGAAAATCTAGAAGATGAAAACGAGTAAAAACCAAGGACGTCCTAGATTTGCATCGAGGGCCTTTCGGGCCCATTTGGTACGTATCATGGGCCTTCCGGGCCACCCCGGGCGTCACGATTGCCGCCCAACCCACCATGCACCACCCGCGCCCGGGTCCGGCCGCCTATTCAGTGCCGCCCCGCCCGTTCGGCGCCATGCATATATAGGCGCCGATTCCAGGGCCTCGGTCATGATGTATCCCTCCGTCCGGTTAGGCTCCGTCGCTATATTCCGCGTCGCTTGACCTTCACCAGTTTACCAGACCCCACGATGGCCACCGAGGGTGGAGGTATGCCAACCGCGACTGGCGATCATCCTGGCACTCGGGCACGGTGAACTGACATTCCATAGAGTAGAACGGGGAGGGGGTTCTGAGTTTGGGTACCGACGGGTGGGACATTGAGCACTGAGCAGTGATGCGAGCCGCGGCGGCTTTGGGTTGGCGGTGGCCCAATAATCCCGGCGGCAGGGGCTGGCGCAGGGGGCGCGGCCGCAGCGAGATATCGTCGATTTGAGACGGTTGTTCGAATATGGATAAATCATATAGATCGCGCGATGTCTCCTAGATCGGCGAAATAATCTAGGAAGTCGGATATACGACCAAGGATCTAGCCGCTTTTCGAATATGGCCTTATTTAAAGGACAATTTTATTGGTTGTCAGGTTGAGTCAACAAAGTCAACACCCGATGAGAACTTAATAATTGCATATATCGGAATAAGCGCGGGGTCCCCTTTTCCTTTACGGGGTGCTGGATTGTACTGAATGTGGAAAAATCCCGTGACGGCGTCGGGCCCTCCCTCGCATGCATTGCCTTCAGTCGCTATAGCCGCTAGCATTATTTTCGTTGCAGCACATGTATCGCACTCCCGAAATTACTTTGGAGATGGCCTGGGTCGCCGGTAGTCGACCTCATCCGCCCGGTGCTGCTGCTGCGTGCCCTTACCCGTATTACCGGGTATACTACTACAGAGCGAAGAGCGCAGTACCCGGCGTACCTCAGATATCACACACTTTCAAATTGCACTTCCCACTTGATCCCCGACGGATGGTGTGCTATACAGGTAGTCGCGGTTTCGGACCAAATAAATGCTGAGGAGGAGTGTCACCCAATTGGCCACACCAACAATTGGCCATAAAATCTAGTTTTCACAGAATAACTTTGTAAAGAAAACGAATTTGCCCAAAACCTTGGTACCCTCGGATTCCTCAGCTCCTCAGCTTTCCGGAGATGGTCTGAAATCTGGGATCGGGCCCCTGACCGGCCGGCTACGGTCAGCGGCCCGGCCCGATGTCAACTGATCCGGGTTCAAAATCAGCACAATGTTAAGCACTCGCACCACCTGCCCGACCTCTCCGCTCACAACCGACCTCCCCCACACACCCGAGGCGTCTTTGGAGTTGTCCTCGGAGCTATGGCTCGTCGCGTGCCGCTCCAGGCGGTTCGTGGCGTGCCGATGAGCGTGCCGTTTTACAGCGCGAGTTTTCTGCTATTTTTGCTGCCGCTCCTGGCGCTGGTCGCCGTCGGCCGAAAGAAGCACGCTCGCGCTAGGACCCACTCCAGAGCCCACGCCAGAGCAGCGTCGAGGGTAAGCTTCGCTAAAGGCCGTCGAAAGCAGCCCTACCATGGCCGTGGCTCGTACAATCTGTGGAGCGAGGAGGACATGGAGGGCGCCCTCACTGAGCTCGCTGAGGCTGCCAGCACCAAGAACCCACACAAGGAGTTCAATCTGAAGAAGACTGCACACAAGTGGAACATACCGCGGAAAACCCTGGAGCGCTACTTCCACAAACTTGGCTATTTTGACGCTGTGAAGAGTGCATCTGGCAAGGGTAGAGGGATTCTAACGCGCGATGAGGAGGAGGAGATAGTTCAGCTCGTCCTCGCCCAGCATGCTGCAGGAATGGCCCTGAACCACACCCAACTCAAATGGGTGATCATGGAGGTCGTGCGAAGGGTGCCTGGGAAAGCCAACACTGCAACTGGAAAAGCATGGCTGAACAACAACAAGCCCAGCTACACCTGGTACCGCCGCTTTCTGGAGCGGCACTCAGACCGGATCCGGAGCCGGGTCGTTGAGAATCTGGACCCCAAGCGGTGGAAGGTAACACTACATGACCTGAAATCTCTGTACGACATCTTGGACAACCTGAGGAAGATCTACCCTGACCTGCCTGCGCGCAACGTCTGCAACCTGGACGAGACAAACATTACCCCTGAGCGGCGGAAGTCCAGGGTGTTAGCGGCGAAGGGAGCGCGGCGAACACACACACTATGTAACGAGGCGCGGTTTTCTATGACAGCATTGCCTTTCGTCTTTGCGGACGGGAGCGAGATGCCTCCCCACTTCATCATCAAGGGCAAGAGGCGGCCTAAGTGGTGGGGCAGTCAAAGTATTGTGTGGACTTGTTGGGGACAGAATTTACATACGCTACCCTTGCAGAGCAGGCTAACGGCTGGATGGACTCCGAGATTTTTCTAGCTTGGTTCACCGAGTACTTCCTACCTTTCACCGCTGATTGCCGCTCCGAGAAGACGCCGGTCATCCTCGTGCTTGATAACTTTTTTGGCCACGTTCATCCCGCAACACTGAAAATGGCAAGAGAGAACAATGTCATCATGGTGGGGCTCCCCCCCACTCTACACACATTACCCAACCCTTGGACGTCACCCTGATTAAGCCCCTCAAGGACTTCTGGACCAAGATGCTGGCGGTGGACGGCCTAGTTGATCCCTGGGACGTATACACGGAGCACCTGAGAAGGCACATGTCCACGCAGACACCGCCGCCAACCCTTCAGCAACCAAGGCGGTAGCTGAATCCGCCGCGAGGCAGGCTCATGCAGCAGTCGAGAAGGCGGTCACATGGTGCCAGACTGCAGCTGACGTGCTCCCCGCGTGCAGCGAGGCGCTCACTGCAGCCCTTCATACCAAGGCCTGCGTCGACAAGGCGGAGGAGCAGCTGAGGCGACTTCATGCTGCATCGTTGGGCATGCAGGTAGAGGAGGAGGAGGAGGAACAAGATGACGAGGAGGACGAGGAGGATGAAGTTCAGGAGGAGGGCGAAGGGGGCGCTGGTGCGGACGCACCAGCAAGGCGGCGACGAAGACCGCAAGTTGATCCCGCCGTCGCGTTCGAGGCTGCACAGGCACAAATTGACTCAGCCCGGCAGGCCATCGAGACAGCCCGCCCTCACGCAGATAAAGCAGCGACCTCAATACTTCAGGCAGCAGCTAGGGAGGCATTCAGCAAGGCTGTGAAGCCCAAGGCAACCAGACGTCGCGGCGCAACAGCTGTCGCACATCGTGCTGCCGACCCCCGCCCACCTCTTCAGGACATCACGAACCGCCCACCCACCGCCGATGCCTAGCGATGCCCGTCCCCCAGCGGCCCACCGCCCCGTAACCTAGACGCCCCGAGCGTTTGTAAGGCTGATGGTAAGGAATATGTGAATAAACTGACTGTCGGTGGCGCTCATGGTTGCGCCCAACGACGCCAGTGGGAGCGGGCGGGACTGCCGAAGTGAGAGCGGTACCGGTGTGGCCAAATACTGGGAGCCGACGTTTTTTTTAATGCACGACCCACCTACCTGTGACCGGCTGGAACATAACCGTCCGGTCGACAAATCAGGCCGTACGACTTGTGGCAGATAGCCCTATAGATACAGTTCCCATATCCAGGGTCGGGAGGACCATCATGCCAAACCTAGCTCAGATACAGTTGAAAATGTCCTTAACATGGCCAATAGGCCCAAATCCTCCTTAGCAGGCTCTGCTAACAATTTGGATGAACGTGCTGCGTACGACCGTTGAATTTAAAAAGTGCTATTTTTCTTGCTGGCATTTCCGCGGGGATCCACTATTTCCGCCGAGCAAACAGCCTGAAGAAAGGCACCACTCCATCTCGTTTGTTCTGGTGGATGGAGGCGTCAGATATGCGGGAGTAAAATCCATCCCAGAGTTACTTCAGGATTTATACTCGTACGACATCCCTGTGAGCGTCGTCCTGCCACTACAATACATAGCGACTATATAGTCGCCATGTCGACCTTCACAGACAGTGCCGGTCGACCGTCTCATTAATACCCGCCCGCCTGGCGGTCAGTATTGACGAGTCGACGCTAGCGTTGTTTATGTTCAGCAGTTCCACGGTTTCTACCATTGATTGATGATCACACTTGATAAAAAGACGCCAGCATGGACGACAAGGTTTGGGGGTCCTCACGCGACGATTGCCGCCCCCCTAGTGCCGACCGTGCTGCTGCTGGGAATGAGGCCACTCGGTCATTCAGTCATGCCGGTGCAGTCGTCAATAAGAGAGGCATCGCAAAATACCAGAGAACTTTCGACACGTCGATCTGTGCCATCCGGCATTCCACAGATAGGCTGCCGAGACTGCATCAGTTCTCGCATCGGGCTGGCGATTTCAGTCCCCGGCGACATACGGTCCCCAACCCAAGCCGCGAGTCTGAGCCTTGCCATACATTATTGCCGACTGACAGCGGAGTCGGCGGGGCTCGTCGCACGCCGGCGACACCATGGGCCCCTGCTGGGCAGGAGGAACTACCCGTGCAGATTCCGGAATCCAGGTCTGAGCGAGCTGCATCACTGAAGTTGCCAGCGATTGCCCCAACAAGCCAACGCACGAGATCGACGGTGGCAAAAGCCTCCACTGACTCGGGTCAGCAGCCGTATGCCTCCAATTCTACACCCCGCCCACGACCGCACCGCGGCAGCAACTCTAAAGGTCGGAGCTTCACCACCCGGAAAGGGCGGGAACAAGTTGGAGATATCTTGGCAGTCTGCGCCACCGAGTACTACGGGGAATTCTTGTCGACAGCGCCGGCACGCAGCTATGTGTCCGCCAACATCAGCTTCGCTAAGAAACGTGGATTCATCCGAGTTTGATTTCTGGAGGATATTGGAAGTCTTTATTCTTAAAATTCTGATCATGGCGGAGCGGCCAAGACACGGCCATCATTGCCCAAGGTTTGCAATAACATTATGCATGTGAAGTGAGCGTAGCATAGTCCAACATAGCGCCCATGACATATGGCTGCTTCTAGAGCGCCGCAAGGTATTGTTACCATTTTTAAGACACATGGAGTATGAGCGTGTATGGCGCTCACTAGTTACGGGTAGCAAGGCGTCCCATTGTGGCGGATATACGCATTGGCAACAATCTCAGCGGCACTTACCGCTAAGTTTTAACATCCAATATAGATAGCATAAGATGACCCAATCATTCTCAGTTTGAAAAGACCACATGACGCCATTTGACCATTTTCAATGACCATCGCCGGGGTTCATGAGCTTGAATTCTGAATCTGCAGCGCAACGCATACATGCGAATCTACAAAATGCTCAATATTTTCAGCCCCGCCAGGATTCACTTTATTCTGGCGGGTTTGTGTCAGACAAGTTTGTTGATGCTGTGGCCCACTACATCCAACAACGTCGCATGGGCATGCGGATGAAGGTTTAACTGATTACATATCATTTAGGGATCGCCACTGGGGCGAAGAATGCACACCACAACGCGGCCAACTCCCCGGTAATCGTTCACAACGCGCATCGGCTCCCACCCGGCCTGCCTCGCGATGGCCGCAACCTTGGCATGCCCTCTCTCGCCCCCGGGGGCTTGCAGCAGCAGCACGCCGTCTGGGCAGAGCAGGCGGGGCTCGCACGCAGCCACACTGCGGAGACATCCACGCAAAGCGAGTGGCTATGAAAGCCTCCATATGGTCAACCAGCAAATCGTGCTTGTCATGGTTGATCAGAATGTCCGTGGGAGCCTGATGCATCTCTCCAGCCTATCTTCAACATCTCGGCGTTAAGGGCGTGGTGCTTAGAGAGTGGTGACCCGGGCGTGGCCGCACCTTTTGGTAACAGCGGCGTAAGCTTCATAGCCTGTTTTGCCGGCATACAATGCGGCGTCTGACTCTCCCGTGATTCGCCCTTCGGACCTGAAGGCCAGGGACACATGGTCCCGACTCCAGCAAGTCAGGCGATTGAGGGCAGGGTGGCGCAGCTCCATGCTGCCACTAGCCTACGCATGTCATGCTGACATACATGCGCAAACAAGTCATCACATCATCTCCCATTTGGATGCAGAGCGCACCTGTCACCTGCGAGGTACGGTGGGTTGCAAACGATGACGCTGTATGGCGCGAAATATGAGAGCGGCTGAGGGGGGCGGCAGCAGCGCTAACATTAGACAGCACCATTTCAGCGCTGAAGTGTTTGATGGCAATTTAAGGCGCCGCACAGACATCGGCCACACAGCAGTCTTCATGCAAAAGCTGAGTGGGCAGACGCCACAGACCGAGCCACTACTTGGGTGCCCATGGAGCTGTCCGAAATCCGCTTTCATGAAGGTCGCGCGCGCAGATAGATCCACGCCGACTCCCTGTCGGGTGTGACAGCCGCGCGGCACAGAATACTCTCACGAAAGGCACATCGCTGCGGCTCAAAGCGTGGAGCGCATAGTAGGCAGGGCAACACTGGTGCTCTGATGGCCTTTGGGTTGTGTACCGTAACCACACTTTCGGTTCGCGGTATTGTCGTTTTTTGAACCCCCCCCCACCCCCACCCACCCTCGCACACGCAAAATCTGAAATACACGCTGTGCCATAAATACCCCACGGATATTCTGACTCCATGCGGCAAAATAATTCTTGTTTTGGACCCGCGAACCCAATGAAATGTTCTGGTATTTTATGGCATTCAACAGGGAAGGCATGCTACCGCTCAGCGTGGTGGTTTGTTGCAGCGTCACCCGCACCTGCGCATTCCGCTCAGCGAGCTCCAGCGCCTCGGCGCTTAGATCGACGCCCACGCCCGCCACCTCCGGGCAGCCGAGCAGGATGGAGAGCAGCATGCAGCCAGAGCCGGTGCCCAGGTCAAGCACCGTGTGGCGCTCCATGCGGCTGGGCTGCTCGTCTATGTAAGATATGGCAGCCTGGGAATCGGCAGATTGTTGTATTGATTCTCATGTATGGCCATGTCAGGGTGAATTATGGCATCAAATGCAGCCCTCCCTCAGCTATGTTAAGAGCCTAGCCGTACCACGCTGTGGGGTTTGCAGGTCCAAATAATGGTTATTTGTTAAAAACGACAGGGAATATCCGCGCGTGGTGTATCCTGATACATTTTGTATAGGAGAATGCAGTATTCCCCTCCTTCCGCAAGAGGCAGGTGGGGGGGGGGGGGGGGGGGGGGGGGGGGGGGTTGTAAACTGTGATACATAGCAAACCCAAGGATTGGTTTGGCACCCAATCTGGTGTCACCTGAACCACCGCCTCGGAGGACTTCCGCGGCATCAGCTGTTCGGAGGTTGTGGAGAATGTGTGCCCGCAGAAATTGACCTCGCGGATGCCGATTGCTGAGAGCGTCTCCAGGATTGCCCTGCCGCAGTCACGGTGACAGGGCTCAAACCCAAAACAACCCCAAACAAACCCATTACATGGAAGGGGCTGTGCGAAGTGGGTGTGGGTGTGTCTGTGTATGGGGGGAGAGAGGGAGGGGAGGGGGGGGGGGGGGGGGGGGGGGATTGACTCACGCACCACTTGGGATTTACCCTGAACCCTGAAAAGGCAGCACGTATAACGGTATGTTATCTACTATCCTCCCCTAGCGTGTCCACAGTTAGACCATGCTCCCGTACGTCTAAGGCACCTTATCGTGCACCCGCACGTACTGAGAAAGAGAATCACAGTGAGAATGCAAAGCAAATTAGCTACTGTCATTACCTAGTGATTGGTGTTGGCAAAAAAACTCCCCACCAGAGAGCCTTTAGTTTGATGTCTCCCTTATTGTGCACGCGTTCTTGCTCCCCCCCCCCCCCCCCCCCCGGCGCCTAGGAAGGTTATCCAGCACTCGCTTCAGATATGCCAGAGCAACCCCCCCCACCCCCCCCCCCCCCCCCTCGCCCCCGCCCCCCCCCCTCCCTTCCCCACAACCATGCTTTACCCGCCCTCCGATAAATGCACCAGCGCTGCCGTCTCACCTGCGCTGCGCATTCAGTCGCGTGCGTCTCAGCAGCTTGTGGAACTTCTTTGGGGCATCCGCCGCCACGTGTGCCCCCAGCCCAAGCTCCCGCGGCAGACCTTCCAGGGCTGTCAGCGCTATGTGCGCCCCCCTGTTACAGCGCCGGCACGCTGCGAGTCGGGCTACGCAAGAGGCACGCAAGGGGAGGCGTGGGCTAGCATGGCACCAGTACACAGTGTGGTATCTGGCTGGGCGGCTCACTTGGCGCCTTGTATCTCTGCTGTTCCGTCCCTGCCCACGGTGTACAGGCCCTGCCGCTGCTGCAGCTTGCTGGCGGCCTTCCAGGCGCTGGTACAGCCCGGGCAGACCACTGCCCCCAGCCGCATCTGCCGCCACATCAGCACGCACCACGTCAACGAGTCCATCTGCGTGCGTCAGCGCTGACCCTACCTTTCTGTGTGCTGCTGCTACAGGCTGCCGCGCACTGCGCACGAGTGTGGCCCCGCCCTTGCCTGTGCCGGATCGTTGCCATCCAGCGCCACTGCATCAAACGTGGCATGTATGCTTCCTTTCGCGGCCTCCAATGCCTTCCACCCTGCCTCCGTTTTGGCAACCAAAACCTGCACTCCCCATAGCAGAGGGGGAGCAAGCTTGGCAAACTTGGCAGGGCACTCGAATTCACACTCACACGTGCGCCCTTCAGCCCCCCGCCCCTCACTGCTGCTTTCGTTCGCACATGCTTGGCCGGCACTCACCAGCCCAGCAGCGGATTTCTCCAGGTCGCTGCACACGTGCGCCTGGTTGCCCCACATGCGCTGCGCCATGAACAGCACCGGCGGCCCCGCGCGGTCCGCCCTCGGCGAGAAGTCCGCACGCTGCGTGTCCACGCCGGCTGTCTTCCACACTGCAGCTACATCGGCCGACTCAACCACCACCTGGGCGGCACCCATGCGCCCTTGATCAGGCACATCGGTTCTGCGCACCGCGATGTTCACCGCCATACCTCAAAGTGCGAGTGGGGAAGAGAGTGTGCGTGTGTAGTTAAGGGCGATGTATATTGTGTGTGTGTGTGTGTGTGTGTGTGTGTGTGTGTGTGTGTGTTGTGGGGGGGGGGGGGGGGGGGGGATTACCCCACCTGCAGGTTGCTGACCGCCGCGCCCCTGCCCACAGCGCTATCAGGTCGCCGAGAAGCAGCTCGCCGTAAGCCGCCACAACCGCCTCCGCAGTCGGTCCGCCCACTGCCCCGCGCCTCGACCACCGACAGCACGCGGTGTCCTCCTCTAGCCAGCCCGCTATCCGCCCTGGAGGCCAGTCTCGCCGCTTGCCGAGGCACGCCGCTGAGTAGTCTCGGCCGCAACGGTGCTTCACGCGCGAGAGATCCGTCTCCGCTCCATAACCACCTTCCAAGGCCAGGACCTGGCGGCTGCAGCTTAGCGCGGCCATCGAGACATGCGACTGCGAAGTGTGTGGGTGGAGGAAAGGGGGTTACTTGGGGGGAGGGGGGGGGGGGCGGTCGCACGTCGTACACACCAAGAAGAGTAGTAGCGGGCAGCAACACCACCCAACACATGCTCCGTTTGGGTCGCAGGTTCCTGTAGCGCCATCAGCGGGTGTCATCAGGGGTATTAACCAGGGTTGGGCTGCAGTATCGACTGCACTGCAGCCTGCAGCAACTTCCCGAAAAGGGGCTGCAGTGCAGTTACCCAAAGTGCCCCAAATCTCACTGGATAACGTTTGGATGGCGCCCGCCTAAGATAATAAGCCATATGCTGGCGACGGTTCCGGCGCTCGGAGCGGCGCGGATAGCACCGTACTCGCTCGTACCATCACACGTCGCCGCATCACGGCACAGACCAGTAGACCACACACACCCGCCGAACCTATCCTCACTTCACGCTCACCCAGGCACCACTACCTGCCATCCTCCTCTCGTCTCCATTCGTCAATTATGTGGAGGGAGACCAGTCTGCCGCGAAGCAGGGCGCAGCGGCGATGGCGGACGAGGCGATGGCGGAAGACAGCACCGCCGGCGCCGCGGCCAGCACTGCCGCCAACAGCTCAGCAAGAGTGACACCGACACCACTTGGGACGCAAGCCGGCAATATTTTCATTGACGACGACGAAGATGACCCCCTCTTAGGCCTGAGCCCCACTCCGGCGCTCGGAGCGGCGCGGATAGCACCGTACTCGCTCGTACCATCACACGTCGCCGCATCACGGCACAGACCAGTAGACCACACACACCCGCCGAACCTATCCTCACTTCACGCTCACCCAGGCACCACTACCTGCCATCCTCCTCTCGTCTCCATTCGTCAATTATGTGGAGGGAGACCAGTCTGCCGCGAAGCAGGGCGCAGCGGCGATGGCGGACGAGGCGATGGCGGAAGACAGCACCGCCGGCGCCGCGGCCAGCACTGCCGCCAACAGCTCAGCAAGAGTGACACCGACACCACTTGGGACGCAAGCCGGCAATATTTTCATTGACGACGACGAAGATGACCCCCTCTTAGGCCTGAGCCCCACTGACCCCCCCCCCCCCCCCCTTGTCTATCCCCAAGAGGACAGAGGACCCGTTGAAGTGGTGGAAGAAACATGCTTCTTACTTCCCCCTCATTTCTGAATTAGCTCGGATTGCTTTATGCGTGCCGGGCTCACAGATTGAGTGCGAGCGCGTGTGCTCTCTTGCTGGTCTTATCACCATGCACTTAAGAAATAGAATGAACCTGGATAATATGGGTGCCTGCGTCTTCATTTAGAAGAACCTGGACTTGGATGCCAGGGTCAGGGAGCTACTGGCGTCGTACTACGGGGAGGCTGCTTGCAGAGCCGTGGCGACGGATCTACTCAAGCCATGCGGAGAGGACTGCCTGGCCAGCCAGGTCCTTGAGGGCGAGGGCGAGGGGGAGGCCAGCCGCATTCAATGGGAAGCGGTGGAGTCTATGCTGGAGCAGTATGGAGCCGAGCCAGCGGATGAGGAGGCGGGGAATTAGAGGGGTTTTATGCCATCATGCGTTTTTACGGGTGTTTCACTATGCATGCGCTGGGACACCGTCGCTGGACACACACAAATGTACACACAGTAGGCTTTTCCCCTCTGTAGGCAATTTAATTGTATATTACAACTTCCACCATGATTTCTGCCCCTCCGCATCCGCCATGGCTGCCCCTTTGCCCTTCACTGTCCCGCCCTTCCCTATAATCAGCAGTTTCGGTGCTACGGCAGTACTGGAAAGTGGATTGCAGCCCAACTCTGGTATTATCCAAGGATTACCCCTGGTACCGGCGGGTATCTGCGGTTATCACTGTCATAAATTTGGGTTGTTAGTGCCGTCGGAGTTCAAGCCCATATTCGAAAAGCCGCTAGATGGGCGGATATAGTCTTTGATTCGCCGCTACTTTATGAAAGCCCCATATTCGAAAAGCCGCTACGGATCCTTATATCGTAGATTCAGTCTAGGACGTCGTAGGTTCGATCTCCGAAGTTCCGCCTACGGGTAGATTTGCGGAAATCTGGGGGTTGAAAACGAGTGAAAATCTAGGACGTCCTAGATTGGCATCGAGGCCTTTCGGGGCCATTTGGTACGTATCCTGGGCCTTCCGGGCCACCCCCTGAGACACGCGTCGCGATTGCCGCCCAGCCCACCCTGCACCACCCGCGCCCGGGTCCTGCCGCCTATTCAGTGCCGCCCCGCCCGTTCGGTGCCATGCATATATAGGCGCCGGTTACAGGGCCTCGGTCATGATGTATCCCTCCGTCCGGTTAGACTCGCTCTATTCCCCGTCGCTCGACCTTTACCAGACCCCACGATGGCGACCGAGGATGGAGCTGCGCCAACCGCGACTGGCGATCATCAGGACCCGGACGGCTCCTCCTGGCACTCGGGCACGGTGAGCTGACAGCCTATCGAGTAGAACGGGGAGGGCGTTCTGATTTTTGGTACCGACGGGTGGGACAGTGAGCAGCGAGCAGTGATGCGGGCCGCGGCGGCTTTGGGTTGGCGGTGGCCCCATAATCCCGGCAGCGGGGGCTGGCGCAGGGGCGGGGCTGTTGATACTAATATGCTGATGAGAGCGCTGAACTGCTGTGACTCGTAGCTGCTCTTTCTGCTCTAACAGGCTGCCACAGTGGTACTGCACCTCGGTACATTTAGGATTGCGCTCAGATGGGCAACAGGCTCAAGTGACTGTTGACCATTCATGTCCACACCAACAAAGCATAAAGTACTAGAAAAGTTACATCAAACGTACCAGAACCAAGGTACAACGGTAACTACTAGATGCCATTTCAGTGGCCAGGATGCCACAGACCGGCTAGGCATGTTGCAAACATGCCCACCAGCCAAGTTGGAGAAACCTAGCCTTTGTAAATCACTTCGTTCTTCCCACCAGCTCCTCACTCGACCTGCAAGGTCGTGTTGCCGTCCTGTGCACTCACACTCACCTGCTGCTGCTTGTCTGTCAGCTGCAGCCGCCTTGTGTCAACATTAACAGGTTATGGGCCTGATCGCGCATGTCCCTGCGCCACTCATCGTTGTTTTCGTCTTCGCTTCCACCTAGGTTTCTCAACCTCTGGGTTTCTCCGCTCGTCTCATCCTCGTCGTCCGCTGGCGTCCTCTGTCACCCCTCGCGCTTGAAGACCAAGGACTATGAGTCCTTCGCTCGTCCTGGTGATTTTGATGCTGCCTCATGGCTTCTTTGGCAGTTTCAGCTTGAGAGTCGTCTCACCAGCGAGGAGGGGTATTCTAATATCTTTGTCGCTGATGACACCACAACCTCTGAGGACTGCCACGCCCAAGTCTTCCGCCTGCTGCTCAACCTGCTTCCTGGTAGGACCGCGGCGACTCACCTCCTGGACGTCAGCTACCGTTACAACACCCGTAAGGGCTACCACGCCCTGCAAGCCCTCAAGGCCGCTTTTGCTCCGCCACCTGAGACCTACATCTCCACCCTTGAGGGCTCCCTGTCTACCAAGCAATCTCCTCACGAGGACCTCGAATCGTTCATCGCCCGCCTGATGCTTGCCCGCCTGATGCTTGACAGAGCCGGCACGATTGTCACTGACGCCAAGCTGATCAACCACTTCCGTGATGGTCTGCGTCAACCTGACTTCAAGTCTGAGTACGACCACCTCCTTCGCAGCAGGCTTGACACCTTCCTTGAGGCAGCGAAGGCTGTCCGTCTCACCTCCTGAGCGCCTGCCGCCGAGTCAACTGCTGCAGCATTCCTGGCCGCGCCGCCCCCGTCGCAGCCGAGCGCCGTGAAGGATGGCAAATTGAGTGAGGCTGATCTCACTGCCCTGGTCGCAAGACTCAAAGAGGAGCTCTCTCCTCCTCAGCCCGGCGCTGAAGATGCAACCATGTCCAAGCTCGCCGCCATGCTGTCTTCCTTGGCGTCCGGCGGCGCTGGCCACTCGTCTACGCAGCCGTCAGACCGTCCCGGCGTCAACAAGCGCCGCTGCTATTACTGTGGCATCCCTGGCCACCCGAAGCGTGACTGCCGAAGCTACGCCCGGGACAAGGCCGCGGGCCGTGTTCACCCTGATCGCAACCCACCTGCAGGAGACGGCCGCGGCCGCCCTGACGCCGCTGGCGACAAGGAGCATGCCCACGTGGCCAAGGAATTTGCTTTTGTGGCGACCTCTCACCTCAACCTGCCCAGCTGCCCCACATCAGCAGAACGTCTGGCGCCCGTCACCACCGACTTCAACGTGATCACCCATTGCACCTTCTGTTGGAGCCGCTCTCACCTGCGCGAGGAGTGCTACAAGCTCCGGGCGGATATTGCGGATGGCAAGCGTCCCATGCTCCCCGAGGCTGATGTGGTGGTTACATCCATCATGCCACTTGCGGAGCCTGCCATGGGTGCTGAGCAGGAGACTGATGAGTCTAAGGCGCCCGCGGAGCCAGTGGAGTCTGCTGCGGCGTGTCATGAGTCTAAGGAGCCCGAGGAGTCAGGCGAGCCTGCCGCGGAGCCTGACGCGCTGGAGGCGTCCGCTGAGGATCCCGACGCCGAGCCCAAGTCACCTCATCGCCGCAACCGCCATCTGCGCCGCCGCCGCAACCATGCTGTGCGCCGCCGCAACCATGCGGCGCGCCAGGCTGCATGCGCCTTCCTACGCATCAGCGAAGGTGATTACGATGCCTCGAGCGACAACAGCATGCCAGGCGCGGTGACTGTCAGCTCGTCTGGCGGCAGCTGCACACCGTGTGACTGGAGCCCGCCACAGGAGCGACCTCCCACACATGATGCCGCTGACTACCCGGACGCCGTCCCTCCGTCTACACCGGATGCCATTGATCAACTGATCATGATGACTGCTGTCGACAACCTCTGCGATACCGCCAGCGATGTGGATGTCCATGGTGATGACGGCAATGGCGACAGTGACAGCGAGTGCGAGCATGACGCTCTGGAGCGCGCGTTCCACTGGCGCCACACTGCGTCTCATCGCCCGGGTGTGTGCTACCCGGCCTACCTCACTCCTACCAAGACCGTTCCCTTCTTCCATCCATGTGGATATACTGCTGCGTTTGCCGCCCAGACGCTGCCGGACATCGCCTCCACACCGCCATTGCCTCACGCCGCCCTTGCCCGCTCGCCGACGCCGTTCCAGCCTCTTCCGTCTGTTACTGATGTCAAGGCCGACCCTGCTGCTTTTACCAAGGGCAAGCCGATTCGGATTTTGTCACTGTGTGCTGGCGCCCTTCACTCCATCGCGGAGGGCCTGGCCGAAGCTGGTGTCCCCATTGGCGACATGATCTGCTGCGAGACCGACAAGCACGTGCGCAAGGCCGGCCGGGTGGAGCAGGCGAGTGCGCATGCAAGCCCGCCATCCTCATCAGATCCCTGCCAGCGCCATCCACGACTCCTACGGCCGCATCAACCCTGATGTCCAGTCCATCACTGACGACGAACTGGCGTCCCTTGGGCATGTCGACCTAGTGATTGCCTCACCGCCCTGCGCCCCGTTCTCAGCCGCCAACCCTCATCGCCTCATGCTCGCCGACCCGCGTGCTGGTGGGCTGTACGGTTCTATCGATGTCGTCAAGCGTCTGGCGTCGATGCAGTCTGGTGGCGTCAACTTCATTCTCGAGAACGTCCCCGGTGCTGCGCGCTGCCATGAGATCGTTGAGGCTATGGGCACGCCAATTCTGGTCCGAGCGCACGAGCTTGGGTCAACAGCCAGACGCGATACAGTGGTATGGAGCAACATCCGTGACATCGATTTCTTCCGCGCTCACTATCAGCAGGCCCAGCGGGCACCGCTGTCTGTTGGGGAGCTCCTTACCACACATGGCTTCTCTCCACGGTGGACCGCTCCTTCTCATCTGCAGCATGGCCTCTTCTCGAAGTTCGTCTCCCGCCGGGGCAGTTACGCCTACCGCATGACCACCGCCACGACAGACGTACCTGCCGTGCCCGGCAAAAGCATGCTTCTACTCGACGGCGAGCCTGAAACCCCCATGTTTGGACATCGTGGCTGTGAGCATGGGCTTCCCGGCTGACACATTGGACATCCATGGTCTCTCGCTTGATCATCGCCGCCTGATGCTGGGCGCCTGCATCGATGCCAACATCGGCAAGTGGCTGGCACTTGCCATCGTTAAAGCCAGTGCGTCAGAAGTTGCGCTACCCAGCATCAAGTCGTTCCCGCAGTCGTGGGTGCTTGACACCGGCGCCACCTCTCACATGGTGGCCAACATCTCTGACTTCGCGGACTACAAGCCCATTTCCCCGCGCTAGATTCACGGACTGTGTGCACGAGCCGTCGGCATCGGCACTGTGCGAACCACCATTCCCGACGACAACGGCACTGCTCAGACCGTCGTTCTTCGCAATGTGTTACACGTGCCAGATCTCGCGTTCCGCTCTGACAACCAGATCTATCGTCTCTTCAGTAGCCGGCAAGCTGAGGAGCACAATGCCCATCTCCAGATCATCATCAACTCCCGCGGCAGCCGCCTCGAAGTGGGCGATACCGTCTTCCCGGTGGAGAGCGTCGACCGCATGTACGTGCTGCACAGCCGCATTGAGCGGTCTGGACCCCCAGCGGGCATCTCCCTCGTCTCTGCAGTGAAGCAAGACTCCAAGTATCTGTGGCATGCCAGGCTCGGTCACATCCATGAGCGCGCCATGGACGCTCTGCGCGGCACCGCAGGCACGCAGGTTGACTACTCCACGCAGACGCGTCTACCGTTCTGCCACGCCTGCGCCATGATCAAGGCTACTGCAGCCCCGCGACCGCGCGCCTGTCATCCTCGACCAGATGCACCATGCCACATGCTGGGCTGCGACTTCTGGGAGAACCCCACCAGATCGCTGCAAGGCAACTCCTACGCGTTTGGAGCTGTTGACTACGCCAGCAGCTGGTGCTGCATTCTATTTGTCCGCTCCCGCGCCGCCGCTGTCGACTGCCTGCGCCGCGTCCTGGCGATCGCCCGCAGCATGGGGCACACCGTCCGTGCCCTACGTCTCGACAACGACAGCGTGTTCCGCAGTCGCGCCTTCATCGCTGAGTGTGACGCTCATGCACTGCGACGTGAGTATTCTGCTCCCTACAGCCAGTTTCAGAATGGGCTGGTGGAGCGTACCTGGCGCACCTTGTGGACCTGGGGCCGCTGCATGCTGGCCTATGCTGGCCTTCCTACCCCGTACTGGCAGTTTGCCATGGCTACCGCTGTCTATCTGCACAACCGCACCCCCAGGAGCACCGGCGCTGCACCCATGTCCATCGTCGCCGCAGCCGCCCCTGATCTGTCCCATTTGCGCGTCTTCGGCTGTCCAGCGTACGTTCATCAACAGCGCGCTCAACGCATCAAGTCGGACCCCTCTGCTCGACTCGACATCTTCGTGGGCTACGACGCTTTGCATGCGGACGACTGCTACCTCGTCTATTTTCCTGATACCAACACCACCGTGGCAACGCGCAACGTCACGTTCAACGAGCATTGGGTCCTGCCGGCTACCCCTTCACCTGCCACTGATGTGTGGCGGCATGCCACACAGGAGGGGGTGATGTGGCAGGAAGGGCATGCATCAACTTCAGGAGGGGCATCTACCTCAGGAGGGGCATCGACCTTAGGAGGGGCATCCCGTCCACTGCGCCGTCCCGACAGTGACAGTGATGCCAGCGACAGCGACGAAGATTTCTTCCCAAACGCCCAGCCTGAGCGAGATGAGACTCCCGAACCAGCCGGAGCCGGTGCCCCGCAGCCACCAGCAGTGACTCCCCAGCCTCCTACTCCTGCCGTCCCTGGTACAGCACGCCCTACAGTGCCAAACGCCCCGACGTCCAGCGGACCGCCACAGCCTGCCGGCTTGTCCCGATCAAGCCGCCCGCGCATCGACTACCGCAACCCCGTCAGCGCCCGCCACCTGGCATGGAGCAATCGAGATCATGCCCATCTGGCAGGCGAGGCACCCGGCGATCCGCAGACGCACACGGAAGCTCTGACCGGTCCAGATGCACCACACTGGCTGGAGGCGATGTGGGTAGAATACCGATCCCTCATAGCCAGGAAGACGTGGGTACTGGTGACCCTACCATCCGGCAGGAAGGCAGTCAGGTGCAAGTGGGTATTCAAGACCAAGCGCAACGCCGACGGCAGCCTGGCACGCTACAAGGCGCGACTGGTGGCCAAGGGCTTCAGCCAAGTGCATGGCATCGACTACAACGACACCTTCGCACCTACCGTGAAGTTCACCACGCTACGCATCATATTTTCCCTGGCAGCCCATTACGGCATGGAGCTCGAGCAGACCGACATCGACTGTGCGTTCCTCTACGCAGACCTGGAGGAGGATATCTACATGACACAAGCCCCTGAGTTTGAACAGCAAGGCCCCAACGGAGAGGAGCTGGTCTACCACCTGAAGAAGAGCGTCTATGGCCTCAAGCAGGCGCCGCACGATTGGTACCTCAAGCTGCGGGAGCACATGCTGGGGCAGGGATTTGCTCAGCTCAAGACCGACCCCGGCGCTTACATCTACCGATCCGGCAACACCTTCAGCATTGTGGCGATCTACGTGGACGACATCCTGATCTGCAGCAACTGCACCACCTGGGTGGTTCAGTTCAAGCGCAACCTCGCTGACGAGTTCGACATCAAGGACCCGGGAGCCTGCACCTGGATTCTAGGCATGAAGGTGGAGCGCGACCGAGACGCGGGCACCATCAAGATACATCAAGGGAAGTACGTGACCGACCTGCTGGAGCGTTTCAACATGACAGACTGCAACCCTGCTGATATTCCCAGCGTCGGCAACGATGCTCGTGACTCACCTGCGCTAGACGATCCAAGCATTTTCAGGAGCCTCATCGGCGGACTGATGTACCCCTCCACTGCCACCAGGCCTGACATCACTGAGGCCGTCAACCGCCTGTGCATAGCTATGTCAGCCCCAACTCGCGCACACATGGAAGATGCAAAACATGTTTTGCGCTACCTCAAGAAGTACCCTGATCGAGGCATCACCTTCGGCGGGAGCGACGTGCTGCTGCAGCTAGCTGGATGGTCTGACTCAAACCACGCCACGATGACCAGCCAAGGCAAGGCCACCTGCGGATTCTACTTCACCATCTGCGGAGGAGCAGTGAGCTACAAGTCGCTGTTGCAGTCTATCGTCACCCTATCCACTGCGGAGGCGGAATACGTCGCCATGGCAATCGCCACTCAGGAGGTGATGTTCATCAGGCAGATGTTGCAGGAGCTGGGACTCGCACTTGACGGCCCTACCCCTATCGGAGAGGACAATCAAGCATGCATCGCTATCGCCACCAATGACGTGACATCCAGTCGTACCAAGCACATGGACATCCGCTACCACTTCGTGCGCGAGGCATGCAAGAATGGCGACATCAGTATCCACTACGTGGAAACCAGGGAGATGGCCGCCGACATGTTCACCAAGCCTCTACGCAACCCTCTCTTCGCCAAGTTTGCTGCAAAGGTCATGCAGTTCATCGAGGAGGGGTGTTGATACTAATATCCTGATGAGAGCGCTGAACTGCTGTGACTCGTAGCTGCTCTTGCTGCTCTAACAGGCTGCCACAGTGGTACTGCACATGGGTACATTTAGGATTGCGCTCAGATGGGCAACATGCTCAAGTGACTGTTGACCATTCATGTCCACACCAACAAAGCATAAAGTAATAGAAAAGTTACATCAAACGTACCAGAACCAAGGTACAACGGTAACTACTAGAGGCCATTTCAGTGGCCAGGATGCCACAGACCGGCTAGGCATGTTGCAAACATGCCCACCAGCCAAGTTGGAGAAACCTAGCCTTTGTAAATCACTTCGTTCTTCCCACCAGCTCCTCACTCGACCTGCAAGGTCGTGTTGCCGTCCTGTGCACTCACACTCACCTGCTGCTGCTTGTCTGTCAGCTGCAGCCGCCTTGTGTCAACATTAACAGGGGCCGCAGCGAGATGTCGTCGATTTGAGACGGTTATTCGATTCTAAGGTAACATCATTGATCGCGCGCTCTGTCTCCTGGATCGGCGAAATAATCGTCCAGGAAGTTGCGGATCTACGGCTAAAAATCTAGCCTCTTTTCGTATATTATGGGCTTTATTTAGAGGATTTATTGGTAGTCAGGTTGAGTCCAAAAAGTCAACACCCGATGAGAACTAAAAACTGCCTGTATCGGAATAAGCGCGGGGTCCTCTTTTTCTTTACGGGGTGCTGGATTGTACTGAATGTGGAAAAATCCAGTCACGGCGTCGGGCCTCCTCG